>CM038411.1:36125393-36130779 GCA_021498475.1 Saguinus midas | reverse complement strand
TAAAGATTTGACCCAGTCACTAAGCATTTATGCTAGAAAAGTAACAGAGATGCACAAAACATTCTGCACAAGGGCAGCGATCAAAGCGTTATTTATAAAGTTACAAGCATTATAAATGTCCCCAGGAGAACATCTGCTTTCAAATAATGTTTCCAAGATAGTTTAACTGTTTAAAGACATGAGAAAACATCTGGTGGAGGATGGCAGCTTCACCTGTCAAACCAGAAACACTGGTTTCTTCTTCCTTTCAAGATGCCACTAAAATAATCATGAATCAATGAAAACATAGAAGACCCATGGGGACAATCAAGAGATTACAACAAATCTTTGAAAGAAAAAAAGAGGGAGAAGAGGTAACTGATCAGGAGGGTGGAGAGAGCTGTAAGCAGATGGATGGCAGGGTCTGTGGACAGCAACCTGGGACTCTGCCAAGGGCGGCCAGGGCTGGTATGAGGCAAGGACATGCCCTCAGAAAACAAGAGGGCAGGTTAAGCATCTCTATCGTGAGACTTTTTTTGAAACAGAATCTTGCTCTGTGGCTAGGCTGGAGTGCAGTGGCTCATGGCAACCTCCACCTTCCAGATTTAAGCAATTCTGCCTCAGCCTCCCAAGTAGCTGGGATTACAGGTGCCTGCCCCAATGCCTGGCTAATTTTTGTATTTTTAGTAGAGACAGGGTTTCACCATGTTGGCCAGTATAGTCTCAACCTCCTGACCTCATGATCCGCCAGCCTTGGCCTCCCAAAATGCTGGGATTACAGGCATGAGCCACCACACCCAGCCTATTGTGAGACTTCTACTCCCAGTCAAGATTAAGTAAAAAGTTTAAATTTACCCTCCCTCCTGAAACAACTAAAAATCTAGACAAAATAGATGGAACCATAACTTCCAACATTAGCCAACAGGCAGCACAGGACAGCAGGCCCAGGGAGAAGACTGAGTGAGGTGGGTCCAGGCAGCAGCCAGCAGTTCCCTGAGAAGACAGAGCCAGAGTCCCAGAGGCTGTACTGGGCTGAGTCCTGACCCGTTTCCACCCCAAAATCCATATGTCGAAGTCCTAACCCCCAGTATCTTAGAATGTGACCAGATTTGAACACAGGGTCTTTGAAGAGGTGATGGGCTAAACTGAGGCCAGCAGGGGTCCCTAATCCAATCTGACTGATGTCCCTGTAAGAAGAGGAAGTCTGTAGGCACAGACACCAGGCTGTGTGTGCACAGGAAGGGCCACCTGAGGACACAGCAGGGAAGTGGCATCTGCAAGCCACGAGGGGAGGCCTCAGGAGAAACCAGCCCTGCCCACACCTTGACTCACAATTCTGGCCTCCCAAACTTGGCAACATAATGTCTGTAGTTTCAGCCCACCAGACTGAGATATATTGTTGTGACAGCCTGAGGCAAACCAACACAGAAGCCAGGCTGGCTGGAGTTCACAGGGCAGAAGGCTGGAGAGGAGGAGGGAGCTGCAGAGTGTCCTCCGCGGGACTGGTGAGTACACAAGAACCACTGGAAATGCAGGAGGAAGACTCGCTGGAGCTCACACAGAACTGGGGATGGGTGGCTGACATCATCCAGATCAGAAAATTCTTAGGATGTTGAGAAGAGACAAAGAGGACACAGAGATGGCCAAATGAGACCTTGACTATAAGTCACTCTCTGCTTGTTTAAAACCACTTAAAAGCAGTCTTTGAAAGAATCAAATTGCATCCCAAAAGAAAGCTCAGAAACATTTAAAGAAATAGTAGTCAACAAGGTGAAGTTCACAATGCCAGACACCTGATCAAATATAACCAGGCATGCAAACAAACGGGAAAATATGACCCATAATGAAAGACAATTTATCAATAAAAACAGCCCTAGAAATGAAAGAGACAATTTAATTATGATCATTTAAGCAACTATTCTAAATACACCCCACATGTCCAAGAAGACAGGAAGGTGAGAGCAGATGGAGGAGGGCTGGGTGCAGTGACTCACGCCTGCAATCCCAGTGTTTTGGGAGGCCCAGGTGGGAGGATGGCTGAGGTCAGCAGGTTGAGACCAGCCTGGCCAACATGGTGAAACCCCATCTCTACTAAAAATACAAAAATTAGCCGGATGTGGTGGCACACATGTGTAGTCTCAGCTACTCAGGAGGAGAATCACTGAAACCTGAGGGTGGAGGCTGCAGTGAGTGAAGATCACCCCACTGCACTCTGGCCTGGGTGACAGAGCGGGCTCTGTCTCAAAACAAAACAAAACCCCTCAAAAAAAAAAAAGAAAAAGGAATTAAAGAAGAAAAGAGTGTATAAAGGAGATGTGGAAAATACTTTAAATTCTTAGATGGAGATTATGGAGATTAAAATTCTCAGATAAAAAGACACTGGATGGGACTGGTATGTAGTGTCCATCAGACACCACAACAGAAAAGATTAGTGAACTGGCAATAGAAACTATCCAGAATGAAAATACAGAGACAGAAAGGACAGCAGAAAATGGAACAGAACTCCAGTGAGCTCTGAGCCCATTTCAGGCCCTGTAACACCTGTGTCATTGTGCTCCCAGAGGGAAAAGGACTACAGTTTTTCCAAATTGTAAGAGAACTATCAACTCACACATCCAAGAAGCTCAACCACCAGCAGAAGGAACACAGAAAGGACTCCCTTGATGGAATGTGCCATAAGCAAGATAGCAGGGCAGGCAGTGCCAAGCTCTTGCCCCTACCCCCACAGAACTGTCCAGAAACAAGCTGAAACAGTCAGAATCAATTCTGCAAGACTTCTGGGAAACAGTTAAAGGGTCACAGCAACCAAACAAATGCTGAATCAAGAAACAGGTGACTTTAAAATGATAATGAGTCTCCATGGCCCTTTTACTTGCTCTTGACCACTCTCCCAGTGCCACAACAGTCCTGGAGAGGGAAGTCACTATCCCCAGTGTGGGACCCTGGTCTCATACAACATGAGAACAGCAGACTTGATTTACAAGTTATTGTGCATGTGTGTCCTGAGCTGCCTGGGGACTGGAGAGAGGTGGCCTGAAGGACTCACACAAGGAGTTTGTCTTTGTTTTGCCTTACTCAGAATGCAGATGGAAACATGGCAGACAGTGTTTATATATAAACATGTGTGTGTGGTGTGTGTGTGTGTGTGTGTATATATATATATAATATCTGCATATATATACACATATATTGCAAGGTGGACTCACATCACCCTGCAGATGCCTAGGGCAGAAGATTATAGCTGAGACCTACAATAGAACAGTTAAGACCCAGTAGTAAAAGCTGGTGAGAGTTTCTTTGGGAAATCAGGAAATTCAAAGGCTCCCATGGGTACAAGGGGATTTAGAAGGCCACATGCATGCCCAGGGCAAGATGCGTTCTCAGAAAACACCTGAGGAGATCCTCAGCTCCACTTTGGGCTGATCCCTAAGCAAAGTGCAGGCTTGGATAAGTGTTGAAGGTGCCCTGGCACAGAGCAATCTGCAAAGGTCTGGGAGTGGTGATTTGGTTTATACTGTTGTTTGTTTGCTTGTTTGTTTTACTTCCTGATATTCAAGGAAATCTCTGTCAAAACACAAGCAGATGTCAGGCGCAGTAGTTCACCCCTAGAATCTCAGCACTTTGAGAGGCCAAGGTAGAAGGATCACTTGGGCCCAGGAGTTTAAAACCAGTCTGGACAACATAGTGACATGGTCTCTACCAAAAATATTTAAAATTAGTCTGTCATGGTGGTGCACACCTGTAGTCCCAGCTACTCAGGAGGCTGAGGTGGGAGGATCACTTGACCCCAAGAGATAGAGGCTGCAGTGAACCATGATCATGCCACTACACTCCAGCCTGGTGACAGAGTGAGACCCTGTCTCAAAAAATAAAAATATATATATAAAAAAGCACAAGCTGAACACGAGCTATGGACAAAATGTCAGTGACTGAACATGACAAGGAATACAGTTTTTGCAAAAAATAATTTGAGAAAGTCATTATAGAAATTATCTGCTACAGCCTTCAACAATCAAAAATCCAGCCAACACTGGAAAAGGGATAATCTGATTTCCAAAGCTACCACATTATAATATTCAAATGTCTAGTTTTCACAATGATTCCGAGGCATAAAAATAAACATAAAAGTATGGCCCATTCAAGGAACAAAATAGACTGAGACTGTCCCTCCAGAGCCCCAGCACTGGGCTATTGAATAAAGACTAAAACTATGATCTTAAATATGCTCAAACAGCTGAAGACAATGAAAATCAAGAAAACCATGTGTAACAAAATGAGACTCTCAGTAAGAGATAAGAATTATAAAGTGAGACCAAACAAAATTTTTGGCATAAAAGGTGGGATAACTGAAATAAAAATTTCACTAGAGGGGCTCAATAGCAAATTGCAGCAGGCAGAGGAGTCTGCAAACCTGAAGGTAAGACAACTGAAATGATTACATCTTAGAAATAGAAAGAATAGTTGAAGAAATAACAGCTGAAAACTTCTTAAATCTGAGGAAAGACATGAATATACATGTCCAGAAAGCTCCATGAACTTCAAGCAGGATAAACTTAAAGACACCCACACCAAGAAATTATAATCAAATTGTTGAAAGAAAAAGAAAACACTGTCCACTAAGAATACCATATTTAGCAAACATTTCTCCTTATTCTCATTTGAAAATAAAAGATAAATTAAGGCCAGGCATGGTGTCTCACACTTGTAAGCCAACACTTTGGGAGGCCGAGGTGGGTGGATCACGAGGTCAAGAGATCGAGACCATCCTGGTCAAAATGGTGAAACCCCGTCTCTACTAAAGATACAAAAAATTAGCTGGGCATGGTGGCACGTGCCTGTAATCCCAGCTACTCAGGAGGCTGAGGCAGGAGAATTGCCTGAACCCAGGAGGCGGAGGTTGCGGTGAGCCGAGATCGCGCCATTGCACTCCAGCCTGGGACAAGAGCGAAACTCCGTCTCAAAAAAAAACAAAAATCTGAGGAAAGACATGAATATACATGTCCAGAAAGCTCCATGAACTTCAAGCAGGATAAACTTAAAGACGAAATTATAATCAAATTGTTGAAAGAAAAAGACAAAAAGAAACATTTTAAACCAGCAATATGAAAACATCTTTCATGCACACAGGATCCTCAGTAAGATTAATGTCTGATTTCTCATAAGGAAAATAAATAATGCCTGAAGGCAGTAGGATAACATATTTAAATTTTGAAAGAAAAAAGAAAACACTGTCCACTAAGAATACTATATTTAGCAAACATTTCTCCTTATTCTCATTTGAAAATAAAAGATAAATTAAGGCCAGGCATGGTGGCTCACACCTGTAATACCAACACTTTGGGAGGCCAAGATGGGTGAATCATGAGGTCAAAAGATCGAGACCATCCTGGCCAACATGGTGAAACCC
>CM038411.1:35316561-35414061 GCA_021498475.1 Saguinus midas | reverse complement strand
ACCACTGCACTCCAGCCTGAGGTGACAGAGTGAGACTCTGTCTAAAAAATAAAAATAAAGAGAAGACAGCTGGGAGCAGAACAGGCGCCTCTGACTGTAGGTAGGCAAGCTGTCTGACACTCGTCTGGAGAGTGGACGCTGCACAGTGTGTGGGGAAACTGAGTCCCTTTCCTCTGCTTCCCCCTAGTTTTGAGGCTGCTGAATCGCAGTCACAGGGGCAATTTTGAGCTGAGATGGGCCATGGAGAGAGAGAAAAAGAGAGTGCAAAGCTGAATAGCATCAGACCTTGAGAAAGCAAGCTCCAAGTTGAAAACTCTGAGAAATACCACATAAAAAGGCAGTGAGGCGTGGCGGGGGTTGAGGGAGGCATGTGGAGGAGGGGCCCACTCTGCCTGCGCCACGCACTGAGGGTGGCCACAGTGTCCCCTCTCCTCGGTCCCACAGACCCGTCACCGCGGGGTCCCAGCTCCTTCTCTTCTTCCCCTCCTCCCCAGCACTAGGAGGAACAACTGATGGGGCTGAGGACTCTACCCTCTGGAATAAGAAGCTATTTGAGGGATGAGCCTTTTAGATTTGCTAACAAAACCAATAATCATTTTGTGAATTAATGGCATTCCTCATGCGGTGAATAACAAAATATGTAAGACATGTTCTTGTTTTTAAAGAAATTACAATCTCAGTAAAAAGTAAAAAATTAACATCTTGGAAATGATTACCAAATGATATAGCACATTTAAAATGTCCCACTGGGTGAGGTCTTCGACATTTTCCAGCTTTACAGGGTGTTTAACAAGGTCATGCATGTAAGAGTGGAAACTGGCCTGGGTGAGGTGGCTCACACCTGTAATCCCAGCACTTTGGGAGGCAGAGGAGTTGGAGACCAATCTGGGCAATGACAAGACCTCATCTCAATTTATTTTAAATGAATATAAAATACATTTTTTAAAAAAGGGCAGCTGGGCTGGGTGAGGTGGCTCACACCTGTAATCCCAGCACTTCGGGAGGCCGAGGTGGGAGGAGTTAGAGACCAGCCTGGGAAATAGCAACACCCCATCTCTATTTATTTTAAATGAATATAAAGTAGTTTTTAAAAAGGAAACTATTCATTACTTTTCAGAGTGAGGCTGAGGCAGCAGAATCTCTTGAACCCAGGAGGCTGAGGTTGCAGTGAGCCGAGATCGCACCACTGTTACCCCACGGACTCGTACTCCAGCCCTGGACCAGGTGAACTTCCTCTCCGTGTGGACCAGCACTGGGTGTTACCCCACAGACTCGTACTCCAGCCCTGGACCAGGTGAACTTCCTCTCCGTGTGGACCAGCACCGGGTGTTACCCCACAGACTCGTACTCCAGCCCTGGACCAGGTGAACTTCCTCTCCGTGTGGACCAGCACCGGGTGTTACCCCACAGACTCGTACTCCAGCCCTGGACCAGGTGAACTTCGTGAGAAGCACTGCAAAGCTGAATAGCATCAGACCTTGAGAAAGCAAGCTCCAAGTTGAAAACTCTGAGAAATACCACATAAAAAGGCAGTGAGGCGTGGCGGGGGTTGAGGGAGGCATGTGGAGGAGGGGCCCACTCTGCCTGCGCCACGCACTGAGGGTGGCCACAGTGTCCCCTCTCCTCGGTCCCACAGACCCGTCACCGCGGGGTCCCAGCTCCTTCTCTTCTTCCCCTCCTCCCCAGCACTAGGAGGAACAACTGATGGGGCTGAGGACTCTACCCTCTGGAATAAGAAGCTATTTGAGGGATGAGCCTTTTAGATTTGCTAACAAAACCAATAATCATTTTGTGAATTAATGGCATTCCTCATGCGGTGAATAACAAAATATGTAAGACATGTTCTTGTTTTTAAAGAAATTACAATCTCAGTAAAAAGTAAAAAATTAACATCTTGGAAATGATTACCAAATGATATAGCACATTTAAAATGTCCCACTGGGTGAGGTCTTCGACATTTTCCAGCTTTACAGGGTGTTTAACAAGGTCATGCATGTAAGAGTGGAAACTGGCCTGGGTGAGGTGGCTCACACCTGTAATCCCAGCACTTTGGGAGGCAGAGGAGTTGGAGACCAATCTGGTCCTGGACCAGGTGAACTTCCTCATCTCAATTTATTTTAAATGAATATAAAATACATTTTTTAAAAAAGGGCAGCTGGGCTGGGTGAGGTGGCTCACACCTGTAATCCCAGCACTTCGGGAGGCCGAGGTGGGAGGAGTTAGAGACCAGCCTGGGAAATAGCAACACCCCATCTCTATTTATTTTAAATGAATATAAAGTAGTTTTTTTAAAAAGGGAAACTATTCATTACTTTTGAGAGTGATAGGCTGTGACATCCAGAGCCTTATGAGGAAGCAACTTCCTCTCCGTGTGGACCAGCATCGGGTGTTACCCCACGGACTCGTACTCCAGCCCTGGACCAGGTGAACTTCCTCTCCATGTGGACCAGCACCGGGTGTTACCCCACGGACTCGTACTCCAGCCCTGGACCAGGTGAACTTCCTCTCCGTGTGACCCAGCATCGGGTGTTACCCCACAGACTCGTACTCCAGCCCTGGACCAGGTGAACTTCCTCTCCGTGTGGACCAGCATCGGGTGTTACCCCACGGACTCGTACTCCAGCCCTGGACCAGGTGAACTTCCTCTCCGTGTGGACCAGCACTGGGTGTTACCCCACGGACTCGTACTCCAGCCCTGGACCAGGTGAACTTCCTCTCCGTGTGACCCAGCACTGGGTGTTACCCCACAGACTCGTACTCCAGCCCTGGACCAGGTGAACTTCCTCTCCGTGTGGACCAGCACCGGGTGTTACCCCACGGACTCGTACTCCAGCCCTGGACCAGGTGAACTTCCTCTCCGTGTGACCCAGCACTGGGTGTTACCCCACGGACTCGTACTCCAGCCCTGGACCAGGTGAACTTCCTCTCCATGTGACCCAGCACTGGGTGTTACCCCACAGACTCGTACTCCAGCCCTGGACCAGGTGAACTTCCTCTCCGTGTGGACCAGCACCGGGTGTTACCCCACGGACTCGTACTCCAGCCCTGGACGAGGTGAACTTCCTCTCCGTGTGACCCAGCACTGGGTGTTACCCCACGGACTCGTACTCCGGCCCTGGACCAGGTGAACTTCCTCTCCGTGTGGACCAGCACCGGGTGTTACCCCACGGACTCGTACTCCAGCCCTGGACGAGGTGAACTTCCTCTCCGTGTGACCCAGCACTGGGTGTTACCCCACGGACTCGTACTCCGGCCCTGGACCAGGTGAACTTCCTCTCCATGTGACCCAGCACTGGGTGTTACCCCACGGACTCGTACTCCAGCCCTGGACCAGGTGAACTTCCTCCATGTGACCCAGCATCGGGTGTTACCCCACGGACTCGTGCTCCAGCCCTGGACCAGGTGAACTTCCTCTCCATGTGACCCAGCACTGGGTGTTACCCCACGGACTCGTACTCCAGCCCTGGACCAGGTGAACTTCCTCCATGTGACCCAGCACTGGGTGTTACCCCACGGACTCGTGCTCCAGCCCTGGACCAGGTGAACTTCCTCTCCGTGTGGACCAGCACCGGGTGTTACCCCACGGACTCGTACTCCAGCCCTGGACCAGGTGAACTTCCTCTCCGTGGACCAGCACTGGGTGTTACCCCACGGACTCGTACTCCAGCCCTGGACCAGGTGAACTTCCTCTCCATGTGACCCAGCACTGGGTGTTACCCCACGGACTCGTACTCCAGTCCTGGACCAGGTGAACTTCCTCTCCATGTGACCCAGCACTGGGTGTTACCCCACGGACTCGTACTCCAGCCCTGGACCAGGTGAACTTCCTCTCCGTGTGCACCAGCACTGGGTGTTACCCCACGGACTCGTACTCCGGCCCTGGACCAGGTGAACTTCCTCTCCATGTGACCCAGCACTGGGTGTTACCCCACGGACTCGTACTCCGGCCCTGGACCAGGTGAACTTCCTCTCCGTGTGGACCAGCACCGGGTGTTACCCCACGGACTCGTACTCCAGCCCTGGACGAGGTGAACTTCCTCTCCGTGGACCAGCACTGGGTGTTACCCCACGGACTCGTACTCCAGCCCTGGACCAGGTGAACTTCCTCCATGTGACCCAGCACTGGGTGTTACCCCACGGACTCGTGCTCCAGCCCTGGACCAGGTGAACTTCCTCTCCATGTGACCCAGCACTGGGTGTTACCCCACGGACTCGTACTCCAGCCCTGGACCAGGTGAACTTCCTCTCCGTGTGACCCAGCATCGGGTGTTACCCCACGGACTCGTACTCCAGCCCTGGACCAGGTGAACTTCCTCTCCATGTGACCCAGCACTGGGTGTTACCCCACGGACTCGTACTCCAGCCCTGGACCAGGTGAACTTCCTCTCCGTGTGGACCAGCACCGGGTGTTACCCCACGGACTCGTACTCCGGCCCTGGACGAGGTGAACCTCTCAATCTTTCTGAACCTCTCAGTTTTCCGCAGTGATTGAAATGGCACATGGACAGCACACGTAGTGCCTGCTGCGCAGACAGAGAGCAGGTGGGTCCTCACCCAGGCCCGGCTGGCTGCGCTTCTCCTCCCAATGCTAGGAATTTGTTTGATCCTTCAAATTAAAGTGTTATGAAAAACTAGACCTCAGGTCCGCTGTGGCAGTAGGGATATGAATGGTCCTCAAAGCCCCTTGTACTGGGAGCTACAGAAGACGATCAATAGTGTTTAATTAGTGAGGGCAGTTACAGAAGACGATCAATAGTGTTTAATTAGTGAGGGCAGTTACAGGAAGGAAACTGGGCTGTACTGAAACCCAGCTGGGACATGAAGGGAAGGAGATGAGAGATGGTATTCCCAGCACATTCCCGGCATTCCCAGCAGAAGGATGTGCGATTCCCCACGTCCTGGTGCAGGATGAGAAGGGACTGTGGACCGGGGCACTAACTCCGTTGCAGAGGCTGCTGAGTGAGACCGAGAATGAAGAGGGAGCGGGGGGGTGAGGCTGTGCTTGTGCCAGCGAACGCCTGGATAGTGCTCAGGTCAGACTCCCTGCGAGGAAGCATGCCGCCGAACCAGGACTGCAAACCAAACAAGGAGAAAGGGCGCTTTCCCTTTCTGTGACGAAAGAGTCCCTGTTACTCGCAGTTCAGGAAAATGCTGCCATCTTTAAGCCTTGTCCCCAAGACTCAGTCTCTTGCAGTATCTTCCTAATTACGGCCTCCGCAGTTGAACAGGGCCTTGACTGGCCTATCCGCGTTGTGGGATTTGAGGCTGCATTCTAGACTGAAGGAAGAGACCCTTTGGACTAACAGCAAAATCCCGTGGCCATGCTTCTGTTTGCCCAGCTCATACGCTGCCTTCTAGGAACTGCTCACACTGCTGTGAATTTGATTTCCGTCTCATGTGGTGGAGTAGGTGACAATGTGTTCTATCGAGCTTCAGCAGAGATGTCAGCAGCAGCAGATGTCAAGGATAACAGATAGACAAAATAATGTAGAGACATAAATATTGATCACAAGGATTATATCCTACAGGGAATGACGTATCACCACCTGCATGTTCAGAGCCTAACCTGCCGGCAGGCTTGCCTGAAGTGCTGCTGTTAAAATATTGCGTGGTGGCTGCTAAGGCAGAGGGATGTGACCGGCCTCAGAAGAAATGGCAGGGAATTCAGTGTGAGGGCGACACAATCAGCAGATAACTCCTTGGGTGACGGGTACTTATTTTTTTGGTAATTGAAAACTCTTAAAGATATCTTTGCTCTTAAGTCCTGGGTCTCAGAAAGATGACCTCCTGTGAGGGTGAGTGAGGGGTTGAAGCTGCCTGAGAGAGGCAGGTAACAGGTTCTAAAAGGAGACCAGGTGGGCGTTCCTGCCCGGGCCGACCGTGATGAGGATACCGTGTTTGCCGGCAATAGTGCAATATTGTCTGCAAGGTTGGTGTTGAACTACAGCGAATGAGGAGTGAAACCTGATTAGAAAGAACCTCAACACTTGGAGTCACAGTGACCGAGAGGAAGTCAGCCACAATTCAGATGAAGGAGCTGGTTTGAGTTTGGGGAGGTGGCTGCCAGGTGAAATCTGGGATGCCTCAGTTGAGAGGTGAGTGAGGAACTGACAGCTGTACACACGGGTCTGGAGGGTCTCCTTTTGAACGTGACGGTGATGTGTGCAGAAATTGCTGTGTTCACCCAGGGAAGCAAGGCTGTGCCTGGAGGAGCACCGGTATTTGGGTAGCAGGAAGATGAAGGAAGGTCAAGGAGGGTAGAGGCTGGACACCTGCTAACTCTCCAAGTGCAAAGGCCTGAACAGACGGGCATCAGTCCCATGAGGGGCAGGGCTGGGCAGTATCCAGCTTTGCCGTGGAGAAACCGTGCGTGTGTGTGTGTGTGTGTGTGCATGTGTGTGTGTGTGTGTGCATGTGTGTGTGTGTGTGTGCATGTGTGTGTGTGTGTGCATGGTACAGTGGACTACAATTACAAAAAACCTCTCCTCTGTGATCCCCACCCATTTATCTCCTGTGACATTTGTCCCCTCATCTCCCCTCCCAGCGTCTTCTGTCTCAGTCATTTACTCGATGGCTCTTGCTGCTCACCATGTCACCAGCTGCTCTTTTTTTAAAGCAAAGTTCTAGATAGAATAGTAGTTAAGAGCAAGAGTTTGAGGTCAGGTGCAGTGGCTCACACCTGTAATCCCAGCACTTTGGGAAGCCGAGGCAGGTGGATCACAAGGTCAGGAGTTCAAGGCCAGCCTGGCCAAGATGGTGAAAACCCGTCTCTACTAAAAATACAAAATAGCTGGGCGTGGTGGCCGGCACCTGTAGTCCCAGCTATTCCAGAGGCAGGAGAATCACTTCAACCCGGGAGGTGGAGGTTTCAGTGAGCAGAGATCACACCACTGCACTCCAGCCTGAGCGAAAAAAAGAAAAAAAGAGCAACAGTTTGGCTCTCAGTCCTGGCTTTACCATTTGCTGCTGTGTAACTAAGACAGACCAGTTATCCTCCCAGGTCACTCCGTGAATTAGGAGTGAAAACATGGACCTACATAAAGTTATTATTCCAGTACCTGGCTCACAGTGAGTGGTGAGTGTCTGTCTTCATTACCAGCTGCAGCACACATTTACCCTCCGTCATTCTTGCTTTCTTCATTCTCTCACTTCTTCCTCCACTCTCCCTACAACTTCTCTCTTTTCCCCCAGTTTAAACTCTGAAAAGAAACTTTGGAATCGGAAACCTCAGAGAAAGGAATGTCATAATTCCTTTACTTCTTAATAATTAGGCTTAAAAATGTGCTAGCTTGACTTTGCCCGGCCACAGCTCACTGTTTTGACTGGTATCTTGAACTCCTTAGAGATAAAATCACATTCTGTGAAGTTTATCTCCTAAGCATTGTTGACAGAATCTGGAAGGACGTGCAGTAATTGAGTGTTTCACAAGAATGGTGGGAATTTGCTAACACACAGTATGCAGTTTTGAAGCTACGGAAAAAGGAAAGAAAATTTTCACTTATTCCTCCGTTCAAACCCTGGAGTCTGAGCTGTTTTCAAGTCACAGTAGAGTTCTTCAGAATATCAACGGGGGCAGCGGGAAATGCTGCAGCAGCTAAGCTGAGCAGGGCTCTGTTAGTTTTACAGTCTCCACATAAGGTACCAAATCAAGAATGAAAATCCTTCATAAGGTATCTTATGGGATTTATTGATAATCATAATTTATAATTAATAAACAATTAATTATAAATTATTATTATCATGGGGCATATCATCCCCACCAGGAACTGGGAGGTGTCCACCGTTTGAGTGAGTGTAGGAGGTTGAAAGTCAGTGGAAAAACCCCACGAATCAGCAGGTGGCAGCACAGTCGGTTCCTAACAGCAATGGTTTCAGAAATCAAATTGTTTTCTATCACTAAGAGGTGACAGCTGCTTGGCAAAGAAATTGTGCAGGAAATTGAAATGTCACTCAAGCCATCATATAAAACCTGCCTCTAGAGGCAGTCTGATCTTTCCACAGACAATTCCAGGGGCTCCGTTTCTTTCTTTTTTTACTTTTGTCTTTGCCTTTTTTTTTGAGATGGAGTTTTGCTCTTGTTGCCCAGGCTGGAGTGCGATGGCACGATCTCGGCTCACTGCAACCTCTGCCTCCCAGGTTCAAGCAATTCTTCTGCCTCAGCCTCCCGGGTAGCTGGGGTTACAGGTGCCTCCCACCACACCCACCTAACTTTTTTGGTATTTTTAGTAGAGACGAGGTTTCACCACATTGGCCAGGCTGGTCTCAAACTCCTGACCTCGTGATCAGCCCGCCAGGGCTAGGTTTCTTACCCCAATCAAGAACTTTCTCGCTGTGCTCAAAATTCTATGCGCTGGGGTCTCATTAAGTTACCGTGACCTTCAGGGGCTGAAGTAGAACACAACTCTCCACTCCAGAGACTCACAGGATAGAATCATGCTGTCTTTGCCGCCACTGAGAGTGGTAGAGCTGCCTGTACCTGTGCGTCCTGAGAGCAGAGATCAGCCCGAGTCGGGGAGCCAGATGCAAGCCTGAGCGGGGCGAGGCTGCGGCCCCCAGCTGCTCACAAAGCCCTCGTCTCGTCTTCCGTCACCGCCCCCCTCCCTCCCACCACTACTTCCCGAGACGGGAACGCCTACGAAGGTGGATAATTGCCTGTCGATGTGTGTGGAAGAGAAATCAAACATTCTGACGGCGATGGCAGCTCTGGGGGCTTCGCTCTAACTGGAACACAACCGTCATTCACAGGGTAGTTTCTCACATACTTCATGTCTCTATTGTCCCCAAGTCTTTGCAATTGAAGCAGGTATTTCTCCCCATTCTGCGGGAAGATTAAATGGCTTAGCTGAGGCAGCGAGTGGGAAGGAGAGCAAAGACACAGGGGCTGCTGCTGGGCTCCCAGTTCTGGCCCCTCCACATCCCAGTGTCTCCACAGAGGTAAGGAGAATCAGGCTATAACCTGGGTGGGGAAGAATGTGATTAATTCCTCTTCTCGGGTATTTCCAACATTCTCAGCGTGTCACAGGCGCCAGAAAATGCCACAGCATGAAAAGTGACAACCGGAGTTTCTCAGGGGACCCCCCTCAAGCCCTCATCCTCCTGGGTGTGTCTGACCGGCCATGGCTGGAGCTCCCGCTCTTCGTGGTCCTCCTGCTGTCCTACGTGCTGGCCATGCTGGGGAACGTCGCCATCATCCTGGCATCCCGGCTGGATCCTCAGCTGCACAGCCCCATGTACGTCTTCCTCAGCCACCTGTCCTTCCTGGACCTCTGCTACACCACCACCACCGTCCCTCAGATGCTGGTCAACATGGGCAGTTCCAGGAAGAACATCAGCTATGGAGGCTGCACGGTGCAGTACGCAGTCTTCCACTGGCTGGGATGCACGGAGTGCGTCGTCCTGGCCGCCATGGCCCTGGACCGCTACGTGGCCATCTGCGAGCCCCTCCGCTACGCCGTCCTCATGCACCGCGCTCTCTGTCAGCGGCTCGTGGCTCTGGCCTGGCTCAGTGGCTTCGGAAACTCCTTGGTGCAGGTGGTCCTGACCGTGCGGCTGCCGCTCTGTGGGCGGCAGGAGCTGAACAACTTTTTCTGCGAGGTGCCAGCCATGATCAAGCTGTCGTGCGCCGACACCACTGTGAACGACGCCACGCTGGCTGTGCTGGGGGCCTTCTTTGTGTTGGTGCCACTGGCTCTCATCCTTCTCTCCTATGGCTTTATTGCCCGCACAGTGCTCAGGATCCCGTCCTCCAAGGGACGACACAAGGCCTTCGGGACCTGTTCCTCCCACCTGATGGTCGTCTCCCTCTTCTACCTACCTGCCATTTACATGTACCTGCAGCCCCCTTCCAGCTACTCCCAAGAGCAGGGCAAGTTCATTTCTCTCTTCTACTCCATAATCACCCCCACTCTCAACCCCTTCATCTACACCCTGAGGAACAGAGATGTGAAGGGAGCTCTGAGGAGACTCCCGGCCAGGATCTGGGGCCTCTGCGGATGGTGAGGGCCTGAGATGTGGCATCTCCATCAACTGAGGAACACTGGACAGGCCTACTGTGCGCTCAGACAAAGAGGGCCTGAGATGTGGCATCTCCATCAACTGAGGAACACTGGACAGGCCTACTGTGCGCTCAGACAAAGAGGACCTGAGATGTGGCATCTCCATCAACTGAGGAACACTGGACAGGCCTACTGTGCGCTCAGACAAAGGGACCTGAGATGTGGCATCTCCATCAACTGAGGAACACTGGACAGGCCTACTGTGCGCTCAGACAAAGAGGACCTGAGATGTGGCATCTCCATCAACTGAGGAACACTGGACAGGCCTACTGTGCGCTCAGACAAAGAGGACCTGAGATGTGGCATCTCCATCAACTGAGGAACACTGCACAGGCCTACTGTGCGCTCAGACAAAGAGGACCTGAGATGTGGCATCTCCATCAGCTGAGGAACACTGGACAGGCCTACTGTGCGCTCAGACAAAGAGGACCTGAGATGTGGCATCTCCATCAACTGAGGAACACTGGACACGCCTACTGTGCGCTCAGACAAAGAGGACCTGAGATGTGGCATCTCCGTCAGCTGAGGAACACTGGACAGGCCTACTGTGCGCTCAGACAAAGAGGACCTGAGATGTGGCATCTCCATCAGCTGAGGAACACTGGACAGGCCTACTGTGCGCTCAGACAAAGAGGACGTGAGATGTGGCATCTCCATCAACTGAGGAACACTGGACACGCCTACTGTGCGCTCAGACAAAGAGGACCTGAGATGTGGCATCTCCATCAACTGAGGAACACTGGACATGCCTACTGTGCGCTCAGACAAAGAGGACCTGAGATGTGGCATCTCCATCAGCTGAGGAACACTGGACAGGCCTACTGTGCGCTCAGACAAAGAGGACGTGAGATGTGGCATCTCCATCAACTGAGGAACACTGGACACGCCTACTATGCGCTCAGACAAGAGGACCTGAGATGTGGCATCTCCATCAACTGAGGAACACTGGACAGGCCTACTGTGCGCTCAGACAAAGAGGACCTGAGATGTGGCATCTCCATCAACTGAGGAACACTGGACAGGCCTACTGTGCGCTCAGACAAAGAGGACGTGAGATGTGGCATCTCCATCAACTGAGGAACACTAGACAGGCCTACTGTGCACTCAGACAAAGAGGACCTGAGATGTGGCATCTCCATCAGCTGAGGAGCACTGGACATGCCTACTGTGCGCTCAGACAAAGAGGGCCTGAGATGTGGCATCTCCATCAACTGGGGAACACTGGACAGGCCTACTGTGCGCTCAGACAAAGAGGACCTGAGATGTGGCATCTCCATCAACTGAGAAGCACTGGACAGGCCTACTGTGCACTCAGACAAAGAGGACCTGAGATGTGGCATCTCCATCAGCTGAGGAACACTGGACAGGCCTACTGTGCGCTCAGACAAAGAGGACGTGAGATGTGGCATCTCCATCAACTAAGGAACACTGGACATGCCTACTGTGCGCTGAGAGCATCTTTCGCTTAAGGAGTTAATACCCAGAGAGCTCAAAGCCTGTCCCCAAACATCTCACTTCTGGTCATAATGCCCTAAATTCCACATCTTCAATTAAAGTCCATTTTAAAAGTGTAATTCTAAGAGGCCATATGTTTTCAAGAATTGTTTAAATAGACTTCAGTAAGTATTTGTTGAATTATTTAACTTCCAGTTTCCTGATTCTTTTCTCTTTTCCTCTTCCTATATTTCTTTTATTTTCTCCCCATTTGTTTTTCAAGTTTCTCTCTCTCTTTTCTATTACTCTTAAGTATACACAAGATGAAGCTGAAATACAATCTTATTTTACTTATAATAAATATGTGTTCTTCTCCATATACTTAAATCTCCACAAATTTTACATGACTTTTTCAGACAATTCCAAGAATGAAGTTAATTGCTATCTCTTTCCTGTGATTTTGGACTTTTTTTTTCTGTAGTTCAAATTTTCTTCTATAGAAAGTTTTTCCATCAATTGTAAACAAGTACAACCACTATGGAAAATAGTGTGGAGATTCCTCAAAGAACTAAAAGTAGATCTACCATTTGATCCGGCAGTGCCACTACTGGGCATCTACCCAGAGGAATAGAAGTCATTATATGACAAAGATACTTGCTCATACATGTTTATGGCAGTGCATTTTGCAATTGGAAAAATAAGGAACCAGCCCAAATGCCCATCAATCAACAAGCAGATAAAGAAAATGTGATACATATATATATATATATATAGAGAGAGAGAGAGAATGGAATACTATTCAGCCATAAAAAGGAATGAAATAATGGCATTCTTAGCAACCTGGCCAGTTTTAACACCCTAATGCCCAAAGGTTGTCTTTCTCTCTTTCAAGCTCAGCTATGTGTTTCTGATTCCATTATTTACACAGGAATATCCAAGTGTTTGTAGCAGGAAGGCAGTCAGTACTAGTTCACCAAGATGCAGAAAGCCAGTCTCCGATCGGCGCTGCTCAGAAATGCTAACAAGACAGAGAATGTAAATCTCATACTGTTTCCCTTATGAAAACAGTCTTAAGGTTTTTTTTAATGTCCTCTTATCTAAAAGGCATATTTGATCATGTGATTGATTTACAATCTTATACAAGTTCCTACAGCTACAGTTCCTAGACCAGAACTTGAGTAGCCAAGTGTGGCTACTTTGATGATTAATTGTAAGGAGGAAGTAGTATTTCCATCCTGAGCAATTCCACGCAGCTCAAGAGTTGTCCGTGTGTAGAGAGACAATTAGTAAATACTTCCTTATAACTTAATGCTTTGTGAAGTATGATAGATGAACCGTTCCTCAGATGGGATAAATCCAAAATAAGCTGTTATGAAATGAAGGCAAGATGCATCTTCTACCTAACACTTCTGGTTATGAGTGCAGCCTCCAAAACTCTGAGGCCTTTCCCTCCATGACTTTCATGCCCTTATCCTACCAAAGCTGAAATTCCACTCATGACAGTTAGTATGAGGTAATTTTTTAAAAATTATCTACAATCGAATCATTTGCCAAAGCGATTTTAAAATGCACAAAGCAATTTAATTTATCTTAAGTGGTTTAAATAAATAATTGTAAAAATTTCTAGGCACTTTTTTTTGAAGTTAAGACAACAATTTAATTTAATAAATACAAAAAAGTTTTACATATTCCTGAATTTTCAACTAGCTACAAAAAGCATGAATTATTCTTATTAGAAAACATAACTATTACAAAAAAATTTAAATAAATAAGTAGCTGCCACAAAATTTCAACATAATATATAGTCAATTAGTTCTGTGTATGGTCAGTTAATAGAAAGATAGCAGGAATGATTATATGAGCAAAAGTAGACAGAACAAAGAAGAAAAAAAGATAGGAAAAAGAAAGTTAGAGACAGTGAGGAGAGAAAAATAAAGAAAAAGAAAGTGTTTTATTGAATGAGCTAATTACATGAGGTCACCAAGAGAACATCCTCTAATTAAGGCGCTGTGATGAGAACATCTGGAAGCTTCCATCGCCCTCATGTCTTCCTCACCCAGGCGTAAAGGAGATGCCCGTTCTCTACACGCAGGCATCATCAGCAAGCTGTCCTCTCCAACACCCCACTGGAAGGATCTTTGGGCTGGATGGACTGCAGCCCGCTCCACCCGAGGAGTGGAGGGGCCAGAGAACACTGGTGTCTGGCAGCCCTGTTTCTGCCCCTACCAAGAGGGCTCAAAGACAATGGTCAGCTCAGGCTTCTCTTCTTGAAGTGTTTCTAATGCACGTTTTGTCTCATAATTGAAGAACATTTCACACAACCTGTAAAAGCAAACAGAAAGCCTGGGTTGCACTCTTCAGATAAGCCTCTCAGAGTCGTCAACCTTAAAAGTCTCATCTCTTCATTTCCCCGAACTCCACACACCTCTAAACTCTAAAATATTAAACAAAAAACAAAAACAGAACAGAAGCTCTCAGTGCCCAAGGTGGTTTCTGTTATATTTTTAACTATCTAGTAAAAAAAATTAACTATCTAGTTGGGAAAATTTTAAGAATACATAAAAGTAGAGAATACAGTGTAACAAACCCCCTGTGTCCGTTACCCAAGTTCAACCTGTTTCCTCGAATACCCACCCACTCCTCCCACCACGGATTATTTTAAATAGTGCCATTAACACACGTATAAATAATTCGCTGTGACACTAAAACAGGATGACAATATCCCCGTCACATCAAAACTGTTTAACGGTAATTTCTTAGTGTCACTGTATGTCCAGTCAGCATTTATACTTCCTCAACTGTCTTGTAATTTTTTTTTACATTACGTTCATTTATTCACAAACCCGATCAAGTCTACACATTGCATTTGCCCAGGATGCCGCTCACGTTTCTTTGATGAAAGTTCTTCCTGTTCTTTAATATAAAGTCTCCCTGGCAACTTAACTATTGAATCAGCCCATTGCTAAGCATCTCAGTTTGGTTGTGTTGTTTACCAAATGTTTTCTTCCTTAACAATTCCCATGATGAAGCCCAAACCCCTAACGTGATGGTACTTAAAGGTGGGGCCTTCGGGAGGGAGGGAGGTGGATGCAGCTGTGAGGGTGAGGCCCTTACAGGAGACTTTGTTCTTTCTCCCCTGTCTTCTCTCCCTCGCCTCCCCTCCCCTCAGGCGATCAGACAGCAAGAAGGTAGCCTGCCAGTCAGGAAGAGGACTCTCACCAGCAACCAGATTCACCAGAGACTTGACTTTGGACTTTGCAGCCTCCAGAACTGTGAGAAAATAACTTTCTGTGTTTGAGTCATGCCGTCTAAAGCAGCCTGAGAAAACAGGTTGATGGCGTTCATGGGTTCTTCAGCCTATTTTGAGCCTGTCCCTCGGCCTGGGTCCTGAACGTCCCTCAGGGCTAGGTCAGTGACTCTGTATGAAGCAACGTCCCCGGCTTTGACCTGAGCAATCCCTCTTTTTTCCCTCCATCTCTCTTCGCTCTGGGAATGCGGGCTTGTCCTGCAGCAAACATGCTCCATTATGTCTACATGAGGGTGCAAAGCTGATTCAAACTTTTATTTATTCAGACCTGCATTCCAACAGGCTCTCAGCCTTGAGATCATGAATACGGACCAAAGTCCCTGGACTAAAGGAATTTATGTCTTGGGAGCAGAGATAATAAGTAAACAAGAAAATGACAGCACACAAGATGTGCAGCACTACAGGGGAGAATGAGAAGAGAAAGAAAGGACGTGTTGGGCTTCCATTTTCAGGAGGAGAGTCAGAGACGGCCTCACAGGGACCTTTAGGCAGAGAATTTAGGAATTGTGGAGGATAAGGCACATGGAACTGAAGGGGAGAAAGTTCTGAGCAGGAAGAAAAGCAAGTGCGAAAATCCAGAGATGAAAGTGTTCTTGCAAACCAGCAAGGGGACCCCTGCCCAGGGGCGGAATGAGCAAGGGCTGGGAGAAGCAGTGGGGGCCAGATTACGTGGGCCACAGAAGCCACCATGAGTTTGTGGCTCTTACTATTAAAGCGATAAGAGGCTGGGCACAGTGGCTCATGCCTGTAATCCCAACACTTTGGGAAACTGAGGCAGGTGGATCACAAGTTCAGGAGTTCAAGACCAGCCTGACCAACATGATGAAACCCGCCTCTACTAAAAAGACAAAAATTAGCTGGGTGTGGTGGCACTTGCCTGTAGTCCCAGCTACTCAGGAGGCTGAGGCGGAGAATTGCTTAAGCCTGGGAGGCGG
The DNA here is from genome assembly GCA_021498475.1 of Saguinus midas. NCBI lineage: Eukaryota > Metazoa > Chordata > Mammalia > Primates > Cebidae > Saguinus > Saguinus midas. The sequence continues at coordinate 35,398,330 of CM038411.1, read as the reverse complement.
AGGCTGTGGTGAGCCGAGACCGTGGCACTGTACTCCAGGACAACAGAGCGTGACTTTGTCTCAAAAAGAAAAGTGTTAAGAAGTCACCGGATGATGTTGGAAACAGTGATATGATCTGAGTCACGTTTTAGCTGCATCCCTTGTCTGCTAAAGTCAGGATAACAGATGCAGGTTGGCCTGTCAGAAAGCCACCATGACATCCAGACATGTGACGGTGGCTTGAGCAGGGAAGAAGCCGTGGAGCCGGCCCAGGCTGTCAGGGAGTGGCCACGCCGGAGAGGCAGAGCTCACAGGGACACACGGGACATGGGCATGGGAAAAAGAGACAGTGAAGACAGCACCAGAAATGTTTTGGCCTGAGCAACTCGGAGGAAGTTACCATTGCCTGAGATGGGGAAGAAGCAGGTTTTAGGCAGAAGAGCACCAGTGTGGACCTGGATGTGAATCTGAGAGGTTTATTAAACCTCCAAGAAGGAAGATTACACAAGCACGCGGACACAGGATTTACGGACGTATAATCTGGAAGGCACAGCACATATATCCTGAAGTCAGAAAACGAGATAATTTAAATGAAGGAAAAAGTGCAGGGAAGAAAATTAGCCCAGCGACTGAGCTCTGAGGACTCAACACGAAAGGGTCAGGACGATGAAGAAAAGGCCCGAAAGGAAACCGAGTAGAGACGGCTAATGAAATAGGAGAAAACCCAGGAGAGCATGTTGGTCTTAAAGCCAAGCAGTAAAAACGTCTTCAGTGAAAGGTGCAATCATCACGGCGGACAGAACCACGAGCCTGGCCAGGAAATTCTTACTGCAGTGGAAAGGACTGCCTCGTGGTACCACGAAACACAGACGTGGTCCAGCAATGCCGTGGCACACTGTTGAATTTCGTGGCATTTCCGAGCTTGATGTTCCTGGAGCATTCTTTTCCCTTTGAGAAATCCTCAGGAACAAAACAACAAGACCCCCGCTATGTGAAGACCCTTCCAGTTCGGATGAACCCCAGACGGGTTCTGCGATGTGCGGTTTCTGCTGTAGAACAGAACCCTCCTTGGCCACGACTGCATCGGGACCTGTGTTTCTTTGAGGAACACGGAAAAAACGCAGCTTAACCTTGGTTATCCTGATCATCTCAGCGAAGTGGAATGTGCAGCTTAAGCCTCATGTTCTCTGTGTTTAAAAATCCACCACAACTGCCCCAGGCCCGACCTAATGCTGAGTGGCTGCAGATGACAGCAGATCCACCCTGGATTTTGATCACACTCGACTTTTCCTGAGGAGTCGGGATCCCACCCCGGAATCTGCAGAGCACGCTCACCCCAGGTTCTGCAGGAGGCAGCTCCGCTGTTTCAGAACTTCACAGAACATCATCACCCCCAGGTCGCCCAGGTCGTTGTTGCCCAGGCTCAGCTTTCGCAGGCTCCGGCTGGAGGTCAGAAGAGTGGAAAGATCCCAGCAGCAGTGCGACGTGAGGCTGCAGCTGTCTAATCTGCAAAAAAAGGGGGTGATTAAAAGAAAATGTCCCCTTAACCATCGCCCTGGCTCCCCAACATCTTAGCATCTTAGCCTGTATTGTTTCAGATGCAAAAAAAAAAAAGTGAGCACAGGACTGCCTAGCTTGACACAGCCTTGTTTGCCGTACTCTTCTCCCCTTTTCAGATAGGAATATCTTCTTCAAGTCCACCGGATTGTGCAGATGAAATTGGTAACGGTGCATGGCTGGGCGCAGTGGTGGCTCCCGACCGTAATCTCAGCACTTTGGGAGGCCAGGATGGGCGAATTATGAGGTGGAGTTCAAGACCAGCCTGACCAACATGGTGAAACTCCGTCTCTACTAAAAAAATTTAGCCAGGCATGGTGGCAGGTGCCTGTAGTCCCAGCTACTCGGGAGGCTGAGGCAGGAGAATTTCTTGAACCTGGATAGCGGAGGCTGCAGTGAGATTGTGCCACTGCACTCCAGCCTGGGTGACAGAGTGAGACTCTGTCTCAAAAAATAAAGTAAGTAACAGTGGTTTGTTAATTGACTTTTTACCAAATTCTGTGCCTTTCCCTACATTTCCATAAGCTATAAGTGTCATACTGGCCCCTTCTTTTGTGGTACAGAAAATCATGATGGAAAGGACTCGAAGTCCAACTTCCCATCATCCAGAAGGACTCCTCCCAGCCCCATGACCCTGCGACAGGGCAGACTCTAAGAACAGATTATCTGGTGGTCGTTCTGTCTAATGTCCCTCCACCCTGGCTGCCATGCGTTCTTCTCGCTGTCACAAGCCGAAGGACTTACTCCAACACCTGCAGCTGGCAGTTGGGGTGCAAGAGTCCCTCACAGAGGATCTTAATCCCCTTGTCTCCGAGAGCGTTGCCTCGCAGGTAAAGGTGCGTGAGATTCCCATTGGTGCTGAGTACCGAAGACAAAGCTGAACAACACGCTGATGTGAGGCCAGAATTTACCAACCTGTGGAAGGACGGGGAGAAGCGTCCTCAGTGCCAGCTCTGCCCAAACACACCGTGTGCTGCTGCCACACAGCGCCTTATCCTACCTCAGCAGCTGCAGCCTTCAGCTCAGAGACCAGCAGCCACTTCTCAGATCCGGTCTGAGGAGAGCGTGACCTGCTGTCCCTGGCTGCCACGGGAGAGACAAATGAGGGTCTCAGCGGGTGCTTTGCTGAATCAGTACAACAGAAAGGGCCAAGGCACACTGAGCCAGTTACCCCATACTCCTCCTCCACACATGGCTTTCCTCCGGTAAGGAGTGCTCCTCAGCACTGCTTCCTCCAGAAGGACATCCCATTATCTACAGATAACTCCTGTGAAGCTGCAGAGAACTTGTTTTTTTTTTAAGAGAGAGACAGGGAAAAAATCCTCCTGGTGGGAACTGGGTGCTGAGTGAAACATGAAAGACAACAGAGGGACGTTCGTTGTGACCTTGTAAGCTGTAGCTAGGGCTGTTCTAATACCCTACCCTGGGCTAGCATCACTGACTCCATTTTACCTGTAAACTCCAACCTGAGCCGGGCGCGGTGGCTCACGCCTGTAATCCCAGCACTTTGGGAGGCCGAGGCGGGTGGATCACGAGGTCAAGAGATCGAGACCATCCAGGTCAACATGGTGAAACCCCGTCTCTACTAAAAATCCAAAAAATTAGCTGGGCACGGTGGCACGTGCCTGTAATCCCAGCTACTCAGGAGGCTGAGGCGGGAGAATTGCCTGAACCCAGGAGGCGGAGGTTGCGGTGAGCCGAGATCGCGCCATTGCACTCCAGCCTGGGTAACAAGAGCGAAACTCTGTCTCAAAAAATAAAATAAAACAAAATAAAACTCCAACCTGGCTTCCCCCTCCCTACCACAGCCCCTTTGGGTGCATAACTGGGTCGTGCTGCACTTAGAGGCATTGAAGCATCTGTCGTTAACACTTGTGACCATCGTGACACGTTCTGTCGTTAACACTTGTGACCATCGTGACACGTTCTGTCGTTAACACTTGTGACCATCGTGACACGTTCTGTCGTTAACACTTGTGACCATCATGACACGTTCTGCTCGGCATACCGCCCCATGCTGTTGTAAGAAAAGTTTCCCTTTGAGCATTGTGTAGGAGGAGCCTGATCACCCCCTTCTTGGTGATTGTATGGAAACCACCTGTGCCCGCAGCCCCTTCCTCTAACCTGCTTTTCTGCTTCTGTAAAATTCTGCTTCAGCTAGATACTCCCCTCCCCTGCCTAAACCGAGGTATAACAGACAGTCAGGCCCCTTCCTGGGGGCTGAGAGAATTTTGAGCATTAGCTCTCTCTCTGTCGCCAGCAAATCCGTAAAGGACTCTTGATCATTAGAACGCATGGCGCGTTCCTTCTAACTCTCTCGGTTACATTTGCAGGACCCAGCAAGATACTCGCCACCGGGTGCAGACCAGGCTTGCTCTGGGCTCCCCCGGGGAGGAGGCGGACCGTAGGGGAGGTGCCCCCCGACACGTCCCAGGGCCCCATAGACCACCCCTTGCCAGAGGAGAGTGGATCGACTCCCAGCGCACTCCACCAAATTATTCTGCAGAGTCCCTGGTCCTGCTCCGAGGAGAAGGTAAGTCAGGCCTGATCTGGTTATTCCTGGAACTCACAGGGAGCATCGGGTCACCGGGACGCTGGCATTGACTCCAGTGATTCCTGCGACCCTGGGTTCTGGGTGCCCGGAGTCCCTGGTCCTGGTTCTCCAGTTTTGGACTCTGGAAGAGTCCTGGTTCTGGTGTTCCTGTCTTTAAATTCTAGGGATCTAGAGTTCCTGGTTCTGTGGGCTTTGGCTGTCTGGTTCTGGACTCCCAGTGCCCGGGGTCCTGGTTCTGTCCTTCTGTCTGATCTAGAGGGTTTAGCCCTGACGAGGGCACCCTCTGGACTCTGTCACCACTCCAGGGCGCTGGAGGACACGGTCCCCGGGTTCTGTGTAACTTAAAACATTGACAAAGAAGGCAAAAATTTCTTCAGCGTTCTGACTGTTTACAAAGTGTAAAAATGCTGTAGTAACCTCTGAAGGGATGTGTGCGTGCACGTGTGAGTGCGTGGGGACCCAGAGGCCACGTCGGAGGATCCAGTTCTTTGTCCTTGAAAACTGCCATGACCGTTTATCTACCTCAGTGCCCGTCTGCCTCAGTGTCAGTCGTCCTGTTTTGTTCCCCGTCTGCCTCAGTGTCAGTCGTCCTGTTTTGTCCCTAACATCTGGATTTCTGTGTCTCTCATCTGTCGTCCTGTTTGTCTCTAGTGTTTGAATTGGCATGTCCCGCCGTCCTTATTGCCCGAGACAATTGGGTGATCCAGACCTCACCACACCAGTGCACGATGCCAAAAAGTGCTTCCCCCGGACCTCCAGGATGCCCCCTGGAGAAGGCCAACGCCACCGTGTTCACGGACAGCAGCTTCCTCAAACAGGGAGCGCGAAAGGCTGGGGTGGCCGTCAGCACGGAAATGGACAGCGTATGGGACCAGGCCCTACCGGCCGGAACTTCTGTGCAAAAGACTGAGTTAATTGCTCTCACTCAGGCCCTCCGAGGGGTAAGAAGAAACGCATCCACATTTACACTGACAGCAGCTGTGCCTTTGCGTGTTCATGGAGCTGTTCACCAGCAGCGCCGGCTTCTCACTTTGGCCGGAAAAACTACCAAAAACAAAGAAATCCTGGCCTTACTGCAGGCCATTCGGCTCCCCTGCAGGCAGCTGTAATCCACTGCAAGGACATCAAAAGGAAAACACAGCCTTGCCCGAGGGAACCAGAGGGCCGACTCTGCTGCCCTCACCCTGTAACTCTGTTACCCACTGTGTCCTTTCCACAGCCCGGTTTGCCTGGCTGCCCAGGAAGACAAGCCAGCATCAGACCTTCAGGCCAGTAAAAACTAAGGTACTGGGTTCTCTCGGATTCAAGAATTTTCCTGCCCCAGACCCTGGGAAAGGCCTTGGTCGGTCGCCTCCATTCTTCCACTCATCTAAGGGAGAGGAAGAAAAGGAGGGAAGGAAAAGGAAAAGAAAGAAAGAAAAGTGAGGAAGAAGGTCTAACATTTTTGAGTGTTTACTGTGTGCTTGCATGGATTATGACTGTAAATAGGGTTATCTCACTGCATAATCACAACCTGAAGATGGGAATGTTATTTTATCCCTGCTTCTCAATGGACAAAATGAGAATCAGAGCAATTAAAAAAGAGGCAGGAGCTCCTTAGCTGGTAGAAAGTGAGAAAGTGGAGGAACCCTCCAGGCAGAAGGAACAGAGTGTGCAGGGAAAGGAAGATTGAAAGAGCCACCAAGGTGTGTAAAAACTGATTCATAGCTGGACACGGTGACGTGCACCTGCAGTCCCAGTTACGTGGGCGGCTGAGACAGGAGGATCGCTTGAACCCAGGAGTTCAGGCCAGACCTGGTGCGCAGGGTGGTGTGGACATGGCCAAGCCCAGAAGTTCGAATTCAGCCTGAGCAACACAGCAAGTCCCCATCCCCAAAACAACAAAACAAAACGCATCCAAGATGACAAAATGGAGTGGAAGGTGCGGTAGGAGAGAGGGCAGCATCAGGGACTGCCTGTGTGCCAAGATGTCATTCTTTCCACAGAGACGAACTTTGAAGGTTTTTGAACAAAGCCAATATTTTCAAATTTGCATTTTATGAAGTTCCCTCTGGTGTTGTGTTAGAAAGAAAAAGCGATGGGTGGTGGAGGGAACTGAAAGCACAGCATTTAGGACCGTCCTCCATTTACTAGCTGGGCAGCCTCAAGAAGAGGGGAGCAGGTCAGAGGACGGGGTGGAAGATGGGGATGACAAACCGATTTAAGCGCTCAGCATGTGTGACACTTGAGCAACATTGAGACAGGCAGTACACAACACACAGCCAGGGATGAGGACCCGAAGTTCAGGGAACAAAAGCGTGCCTACACCTAACACAGCAAGTGCATCCAAGCTTTGATTCATGCCAGTTAGAGCTACCATCTCAAAGCAAATACACAGGAGAAAACTTTATATACTAATGTGCTCTTGGCAGAGTTGTTTGCAATAGTGGAAAAGAATAGTTATCCCAAAATGCATCATTTGATGAAATAAATTATAGCAAAGCACACTGTGGGATATCATGCCCCAATCTAGAGGTCTACACAAATCAGCATGGAAATTTGTCCATGATAAATAAAAAGGGATATCACAAAAACATTTCTATTATGATGCTAGTTTCAATAGCCAGGGGTTGAATTGTTTCCTCCAAAACTTTGTATGTTGAAGTCCTAGGCCCAGTACTCGAGAATGTGACCTTATTTGGAGATATGGTTACTGAAAATGTAACGAGTTAAGATGAGGTCATTACTAATGTAACACGACTTGTGTTCTTTCACCAGGGAAACCTGGGACATGGAGAAAGACAAACAGATACAGGAAAGATGCCACATAGAGATAAAGGCAATGGTGTTGGAGAGGCAGCTACAGGCAGGAAGGAACAGAGTGTGCAGGAAAGGAAGATTGAAAGAGCCACCAAGGTGTGTAAAAACTGATTCATAGCTGGACACGGTGACGTGCACCTGCAGTCCCAGTTACGTGGGCGGCTGAGACAGGAGGATCGCTTGAACCCAGGAGTTCAGGCCAGACCTGGTGCGCAGGGTGGTGTGGACATGGCCAAGCCCAGAAGTTCGAATTCAGCCTGAGCAACACAGCAAGTCCCCATCCCCAAAACAACAAAACAAAACGCATCCAAGATGACAAAATGGAGTGGAAGGTGCGGTAGAGAGAGGCAGCATCAGGGACATTACTGTGTGCCAAGATGTCATTCTTTCCACAGAGACGAACTTTGAAGGTTTTTGAACAAAGCCAATATTTTCAAATTTGCATTTTATGAAGTTCCCTCTGGTGTTGTGTTAGAAAGAAAAAGCGATGGGTGGTGGAGGGAACTGAAAGCACAGCATTTAGGACCGTCCTCCATTTACTAGCTGGGCAGCCTCCTGGAAAGCCCGGCAGGAGCAGGTCAGAGGACGGGGGTGGAAGATGGGGATGACAAACCGATTTCGCAAGCGCTCAGCATGTGTGACACTTGAGCAACATTGAGACAGGCAGTACACAACACACAGCCAGGGATGAGGACCCGAAGTTCAGGGAACAAAACGTGCCTACACCTAACACAGCAAGTGCATCCAAGCTTTGATTCATGCCAGTTAGAGCTACCATCTCAAAGCAAATACACAGGAGAAAACTTTATATACTAATGTGCTCTTGGCAGAGTTGTTTGCAATAGTGGAAAAGAATAGTTATCCCAAAATGCATCATTTGATGAAATAAATTATAGCAAAGCACACTGTGGGATATCATGCCCCAATCTAGAGGTCTACACAAATCAGCATGGAAATTTGTCCATGATAAATAAAAAAGGGATATCACAAAAAACATTTCTATTATGATGCTAGTTTCAATAGCCAGGGGGTTGAATTGTTTCCTCCAAAACTTTGTATGTTGAAGTCCTAGGCCCAGTACTCGAGAATGTGACCTTATTTGGAGATATGGTTACTGAAAATGTAACGAGTTAAGATGAGGTCATTACTAATGTAACACGACTTGTGTTCTTTCACCAGGGAAACCTGGGACATGGAGAAAGACAAACAGATACAGGAAAGATGCCACATAGAGATAAAGGCAATGGTGTTGGAGAGGCAGCTACAGGCCAAGGAATGACATTCCACCAGAAGCCGAGGAGAAGGGTGGAGCAGATGCCTCGCGGCCCTCAGAAGCCAAGGGGAAGGGCGGAGCAGATGCCTCACAGCCCTCAGAAGCCAGGGAGAAGGGCAGAGCAGATGCCTCGCGGCCCTCAGAAGCCAGGAGAAGGGCAGAGCAGATGCCTCGGCCCTCAGAAGCCAGGAGAAGGGCAGAGCAGATGCCTCGGCCCTCAGAAGCCAAGGGAAGGGCGGAGCAGATGCCTCACAGCCCTCAGAAGCCAGGAGAAGGGCAGAGCAGATGCCTCACAGCCCTCAGAAGCCAGGAGAAGGGCAGAGCAGATGCCTCACAGCCCTCAGAAGCCAAGGGAAGGGCGGAGCAGATGCCTCGCAGCCCTCAGGAGCACCTAGCCTGCTGGCATCTTCATCTCACACTTCTGGCCTCCAGAACTGAGGGGCAATACATTTCTGTTGTTTAAGCTGCTGTATTTGTGGTACTTTATTACAGCAGCTCGAACAGATAGTGTATTACAAATGCAACATGCAAATCACATAGGCCTTCATTCACATTACTGTTATAAATACCACCCAGATCAGCATATACAGGAAATCTATTTGTCCATCATTAGCAACCAATATGTGTTCACAAAGTTCCAATACTCCCTGGGATGGATGGATGGATGGATGAAGGATGGATCGATGATGGATGGATGGATAGATGGATGAAGGATGGATGGATGAAGGCTGGATGGATGATGGATGCATGGGTGGATGATGGATGGATGGGTGGATGATGGATGGATGAAGGATGGATGGATGAAGGCTGGATGGATGATGGATGGACAGACGGATGGATTATGTAACAATCTATTGTATTAAAACAATGCCCACCACATGCCCCAGAGGGCCAGCAAAGTAAAGGGACCAAATCACGTCTGTTGAACAAACCAAGAGAAGTAGAAACCAGATTGCTAAGGAAGAGTAATACTAGAAAGCGAGGAAACGTGCCTGCTTGAAGATGTCACCGAAAGATTCGGTCTTATCTGGGGATGGGCTGATGGGACAGGTGCAAGGAAGCGTCAGAGCTTTGTGAACATATGTTGGTTGTTAATTATGGAGTGATGGATTACTCCTTTGGGAAGACCTTTCCTGCTGTGTTTTGTCTTGATGCTAATCTGGCTGGTATTTACATCAATAATGTGAATGAAGATCTACATAATTTGCTTGTTGTATTTGTAGATATTATTGACAGAATCGAGATTCAAAAATGCCTCTTCAGTGTGTCAAAAGACAGGTAAGATGAGGTTTAGCAAAGCTAAATTTGAGGTCCCACGCTTAGGCTGAGAGCCAGAAAAAGAAGCCCTATAGGGAGCCCACTACCAACACTTCCTAAGGCGCTGGGAATTAACGCAGTGGCTGGGCGGGTCACAGAGGTTGTCTACGTTCAGTTCCTCTACCTTCCATCTGAGGGTCCTCGGACAGAGGTATGAGGATCCCGAGTTGTATTTTCTCCTCTTTCAACCACCCTACAGCCTCTTTGTAAATCCAACTGATTTACAAAGATATTTATATCTTTACATGATATAACCCATGTAAAGAATATGAAAGAGCAATGGTACATAAAAATGGCATGCTCTTAGTAGGTATTCTCTATGACTATTTACTGCAGAATTCCAATGCGAACCTTATGCAACTGCCAAAAAACAAGGAAATCACAGACTTCAGCAGCAACGGAGGTAAGAGGTTCACCCTGCGTCTTCAGCCTGGGCAGCACATTTCAAAGACAGACAGTACTAACCAGCTTGCACCGGGAAAGCATGGCTGTGGAGGTGACGGTGCTGAGCCATGTCACTGCTGAGGATTTAGAGACTATCGAGATAAGACCTACAGTGAGTGTTGTCTCTGGGAAACTGGAATTAAAATTGTTCCTCGAATCTCTGCGGAGAAACACAAACAGATACAGGAAAGATGCCACATAGAGATAAAGGCAATGGTGTTGAGAGGCAGCTACAGGCCAAGGAATGACATTCCACCAGAAGCCGAGGAGAAGGGTGGAGCAGATGCCTCACAGCCCTCAGAAGCCAAGGGAAGGGCGGAGCAGATGCCTCACAGCCCTCAGAAGCCAGGGAGAAGGGCAGAGCAGATGCCTCGCAGCCCTCAGGAGCACCTAGCCTGCTGGCATCTTCATCTCACACTTCTGGCCTCCAGAACTGAGGGGCAATACATTTCTGTTGTTTAAGCTGCTGTATTTGTGGTACTTTATTACAGCAGCTCGAACAGATAGTGTATTACAAATGCAACATGCAGTTGTATTTTCTCCTTCATTCACATTACTGTTATAAATACCACCCAGATCAGCATATACAGGAAATCTATTTGTCCATCATTAGCAACCAATATGTGTTCACAAAGTTCCAATACTCCCTGGGATGGATGGATGGATGGATGGATGGATGGATGGATGGATGATGGATGGATGAAGGATGGATCGATGATGGATGGATGGATGGATGGAAGGATGGATGATGGATGGATGGATAGATGGATGAAGGATGGATGGATGATGGATGGATGGATGGATGGATGGATGATGGATGCATGGGTGGATGATTGATGGGTGGATGGATGAAGGATGGATGGATGATGGATGGATGGATGATGGATGGATGGATGATGGATGAATGATGGATGGATGGATGATGGATAGATGGATGGATGAAGGCTGGATGGATGATGGATGGATGGGTGGATGATGGATGGACAGACGGATGGATTATGTAACAATCTATTGTATTAAAACAATGCCCACCACATGCCCCCAGAGGGCCAGCAAAGTAAAGGGACCAAATCACGTCTGTTGAACAAACCAAGAGAAGTAGAAACCAGATTGCTAAGGAAGAGTAATACTAGAAAGCGAGGAAACGTGCCTGCTTGAAGATGTCACCGAAAGATTCGGTCTTATCTGGGGATGGGCTGATGGGACAGGTGCAAGGAAGCGTCAGAGCTTTGTGAACATATGTTGGTTGTTAATTATGGAGTGATGGATTACTCCTTTGGGAAGACCTTTCCTGCTGTGTTTTGTCTTGATGCTAATCTGGCTGGTATTTACATCAATAATGTGAATGAAGATCTACATAATTTGCTTGTTGTATTTGTAGATATTATTGACAGAATCGAGATTCAAAAATGCCTCTTCAGTGTGTCAAAAGACAGGTAAGATGAGGTTTAGCAAAGCTAAATTTGAGGTCCCACGCTTAGGCTGAGAGCCAGAAAAAGAAGCCCTATAGGGAGCCCACTACCAACACTTCCTAAGGCGCTGGGAATTAACGCAGTGGCTGGGCGGGTCACAGAGGTTGTCTACGTTCAGTTCCTCTACCTTCCATCTGAGGGTCCTCGGACAGAGGTATGAGGATCCCCGAGTTGTATTTTCTCCTCTTTCAACCACCCTACAGCCTCTTTGTAAATCCAACTGATTTACAAAGATATTTACATATATCTTTACATGATATAACCCATGTAAAGAATATGAAAGAGCAATGGTACATAAAATGGCATGCTCTTTCATCTGGGATGATGGGACAGGTGCAAGGAAGCGTCAGAGCTTTGTGAACATATGTTGGTTGTTAATTATGGAGTGATGGATTACTCCTTTGGGAAGACCTTTCCTGCTGTGTTTTGTCTTGATGCTAATCTGGCTGGTATTTACATCAATAATGTGAATGAAGATCTACATAATTTGCTTGTTGTATTTGTAGATATTATTGACAGAATCGAGATTCAAAAATGCCTCTTCAGTGTGTCAAAAGACAGGTAAGATGAGGTTTAGCAAAGCTAAATTTGAGGTCCCACGCTTAGGCTGAGAGCCAGAAAAAGAAGCCCTATAGGAGCCCACTACCAACACTTCCTAAGGCGCTGGGAATTAACGCAGTGGCTGGGCGGGTCACAGAGGTTGTCTACGTTCAGTTCCTCTACCTTCCATCTGAGGGTCCTCGGACAGAGGTATGAGGATCCCCGAGTTGTATTTTCTCCTCTTTCAACCACCCTACAGCCTCTTTGTAAATCCAACTGATTTACAAAGATATTTACATATATCTTTACATGATATAACCCATGTAAAGAATATGAAAGAGCAATGGTACATAAAAATGGCATGCTCTTAGTAGGTATTCTCTATGACTATTTACTGCAGAATTCCAATGCGAACCTTATGCAACTGCCAAAAAACAAGGAAATCACAGACTTCAGCAGCAACGGGAGGTAAGAGGTTCACCCTGCGTCTTCAGCCTGGGCAGCACATTTCAAAGACAGACAGTACTAACCAGCTTGCACCGGGGAAAGCATGGCTGTGGAGGTGACGGTGCTGAGCCATGTCACTGCTGAGGATTTAGAGACTATGCGAGATAAGACCTACAGTGAGTGTTGTCTCTGGGAAACTGGAATTAAAATTGTTCCTCGAATCTCTGCGGAGAAACACAAGGACTAAAGCACAGAAACCAGAGAAGGCACAGCAGTGTGAGATCCCTCTCCTAGTATGGAAGCCCCAGGGTAAGAGCCCTCTCCTAGTGTGGAGGCTGCAGTGTGAGATCCCTCTCCTAGGGTGGAGGCTGCAGTGTGAGATCCCTCTCCTAGGGTGGAGGCTGCAGTGTGAGATCCCTCTCCTAGGGTGGAGGCTACAGTGTGAGATCCCTCTCCTAGGGTGGAGGCTGCAGTGTGAGAGCCCTCTCCTAGTGTGGAGGCTGCAGTGTGAGATCCTCTCCTAGTGTGGAGGCTGCAGTGTGAGATCCTCTCCTAGTGTGGAGGCTGCAGTGTGAGATCCCTCTCTAGGGTGGAGGCTGCAGTGTGAGATCCTCTCCTAGGGTGGAGGCTGCAGTGTGAGATCCCTCTCCTGGTGTGGAGGCTGCAGTGTGAGATCCCTCTCCTAGTGTGGAGGCTGCAGTGTGAGATCCCTCTCCTAGTGTGGAGGCTGCAGTGTGAGATCCCTCTCCTAGTGTGGAGGCTGCAGTGTGAGATCCCTCTCCTAGTGTGGAGGCTGCAGTGTGAGAGCCCTCTCCTAGGGTGGAGGCTGCAGTGTGAGATCCCTCTCCTAGTGTGGAGGCTGCAGTGTGAGATCCCTCTCCAGTGTGGAGGCTGCAGTGTGAGATCCCTCTCCTAGGGTGGAGGCTGCAGTGTGAGATCCCTCTCCTAGTGTGGAGGCTGCAGTGTGAGATCCCTCTCCTAGGGTGGAGGCTGCAGTGTGAGAGCCCTCTCCTAGTGTGGAGGCTGCAGTGTGAGATCCCTCTCCTAGGGTGGAGGCTGCTGTGTGAGATCCCTCTCCTAGTGTGGAGGCTGCAGTGAGATCCCTCTCTAGGGTGGAGGCTGCAGTGAGATCCCTCTCCTAGTGTGGAGGCTGCAGTGTGAGATCCTCTCCTAGTGTGGAGGCTGCAGTGTGAGATCCCTCTCCTAGGGTGGAGGCTGCAGTGTGAGATCCCTCTCCAGTGTGGAGGCTGCAGTGTGAGCCCTCTCCTAGTGTGGAGGCTGCAGTGAGATCCCTCTCCTAGTGTGGAGGCTGCAGTGAGATCCCTCCTAGTGTGGAGGCTGCACAGAAACCAGAGAAGGCACAGCAGTGTGAGATCCCTCTCCTAGTGTGGAGGCTGCAGTGTGAGATCCCTCTCCAGTGTGGAGGCTGCAGTGTGAGATCCCTCTCCTAGGGTGGAGGCTGCAGTGAGATCCCTCCTAGGGTGGAGGCTGCAGTGTGAGATCCCTCTCCAGTGTGGAGGCTGCAGTGTGAGATCCCTCCTAGGGTGGAGGCTGCAGTGTGAGAGCCCTCTCCTAGTGTGGAGGCTGCAGTGTGAGATCCCTCTCCTAGTGTGGAGGCTGCAGTGTGAGATCCCTCTCTAGTGTGGAGGCTGCAGTGTGAGATCCCTCTCCTAGTGTGGAGGCTGCAGTGTGAGATCCCTCTCCTGGTGTGGAGGCTGCAGTGTGAGATCCCTCTCCTGGTGTGGAGGCTGCAGTGTGAGATCCTCTCCTAGTGTGGAGGCTGCAGTGTGAGATCCCTCTCCTAGTGTGGAGGCTGCAGTGTGAGATCCCTCTCCTAGTGTGGAGGCTGCAGTGTGAGATCCCTCTCCAGTGTGGAGGCTGCAGTGTGAGAGCCCTCTCCTAGTGTGGAGGCTGCAGTGTGAGATCCCTCTCCTAGTGTGGAGGCTGCAGTGTGAGATCCCTCTCCTAGGGTGGAGGCTGCAGTGTGAGATCCCTCTCCTAGTGTGGAGGCTGCAGTGTGAGATCCCTCTCCTAGTGTGGAGGCTGCAGTGTGAGATCCCTCTCCTAGGGTGGAGGCTGCAGTGTGAGAGCCCTCTCCTAGTGTGGAGGCTGCAGTGTGAGATCCCTCTCCTAGGGTGGAGGCTGCAGTGTGAGATCCCTCTCCAGTGTGGAGGCTGCAGTGTGAGATCCCTCTCTAGGGTGGAGGCTGCAGTGTGAGATCCCTCTCCTAGTGTGGAGGCTGCAGTGTGCCATAACTTTCATGCTTGGAAGCATGCACACGTAAAATGGGGACTATTCATGCAAGTGTCTTAGAAGCAAGTTTTTTCCTCAATGGGCATTTGGGCCGCACCATCTCCAAGGTTTCTTCCAACACTAAGAAACTCCAGTTCTGCAATCGTGACTTAGCCTAAACGACCTTGTTAGCAGTGGTGTACACTGTATGCATCCAGCCCTTCACAGCATTCCCGATGTTTCTCCTCCTCCCTCCACCTTCAACTCTGCCTGACAGAGTAACCCCAAACACATTTTCCAAATAATTCACTTCTGAAAAGAAGTTACCGTTCTGCTGAAGACTCACCCCAGTTTCTGCAGGCGACACTGTGGATTCTTGGCTTTTTCACACAAAATTTCTACTCCCGTGTCTCCGAGAGCGTTCTCCCCCATGTAGAGCCTGGTCAGGGAATGGTTGGTGCTCAGTACGGATGCCACATCCTGACAACATGCTGACGTGAGGCAGCAGCTGACCAGCCTTGCAGAAAGACGGCAGAACACGAGTCACACCTCTCACCACACTCCCCGAGCAAGGAGGCGCCTGTACCTGCCACGGCCTCTGTTCCCATCTACACATGGAAAGGGGAGGACTCAAGCTCTGTGTGCACTTCTGAATAACAGGTAAGCATTCTCCAAGCTCGTCCCAATACTACATCTTCCCAGCTCCCCACATTCAGTTTAATCGTGGTAAAACATGTGTAAAACAAAATTTACCATTTTAACCATTTTTAAGTGCACAACTCAACGGCCTTCAGTACATTCACATTTCATGCAACCACCACCACCCACATCCAGAATTCCTTTCAACTTGCAAAACAGAAACTCTATAACCCTTAAATGACGTCTTCCCATTACGCCTCCTCCCGGGCCCTGGCAACCACCTTTCTTTCTGTGTCTACAAATCTCACTGCTCTCAGTACCCGCTGTAAGGACAATCACAGAGTATTTGCCCTTTGGAGTCTAGTTCATCTGACTTAGCATGATGTCCTCATGGCTCATCCATGCTGTAGCGTGTTCTAGAACTCCTTTAAAGCCGTGTGCATGTTTATAACACTTTTCAAAATCCATTCGTCCACTGAAGGTCATTCGGGTTACTTCCCACCTTTGGCAACCGTTAATCGTGCTGCTGTGGGCACAGGTGTACAAATAACATGTTTCAGTTCCTGCTTTCAACGCTTTTGCAGATGTATGCAGAAGTGGAAATGCCGGCTCAAATTGTAACTCTGCATTTGATTTGTTAGGAGTTGCTGTGCTGTTTTCCATCGTGGCTGCACCATTTCATTTACACTCCTGCCAGCAATGCTGGACGGTCTCAGTTTCCCACATCCTCGCCAGTTCTTATCGTCCTCTAGTTTCTGGTTTATAACAGCCATCCGGACGGGTGTGAACTGCCCTTCCATGTTTAAGTGCTTTCATAACACTTTTCAAAATCCATTCGTCCACTGAAGGTCATTCGGGTTACTTCCCACCTTTGGCAACCGTTAATCGTGCTGCTGTGGGCACAGGTGTACAAATAACATGTTTCAGTTCCTGCTTTCAACGCTTTTGCAGATGTATGCAGAAGTGGAAATGCCGGCTCAAATTGTAACTCTGCATTTGATTTGTTAGGAGTTGCTGTGCTGTTTTCCATCGTGGCTGCACCATTTCATTTACACTCCTGCCAGCAATGCTGGACGGTCTCAGTTTCCCCACATCCTCGCCAGTTCTTATCGTCCTCTAGTTTCTGGTTTATAACAGCCATCCGGACGGGTGTGAACTGCCCCTTCCATGTTTAAGTGCTTTCTTCTCTCCTTCAAAATGCAAGTCTCACAGAAGCACTCAGGGGAGGGCTGCATGCAGCGGCGAGCAAGCGTCTGCATTGCTTCAAACCGCTTTTCTTACCCGGTGTGGGGACCAAGGGCTTGTCATGAGGTTCTGAAACTCCTCTAACGCAACGCATTACACTGGTTTTACTTTTTCCTCAGCTAGGTGGCAAGCACCCTGAAGGCAGACATCGTTTTTTAGAATTATTATTTACGTTCCTCGTCAGGGTTTAGTGTGTGGCTTTCCCCACAACAAACACGAACTGGCTGAAAGGCCAGCAGACCCCCAGAGATCG
Source organism: Saguinus midas (assembly GCA_021498475.1). Taxonomy (NCBI): domain Eukaryota; kingdom Metazoa; phylum Chordata; class Mammalia; order Primates; family Cebidae; genus Saguinus; species Saguinus midas. The sequence continues at coordinate 35,381,579 of CM038411.1, read as the reverse complement.
GTGCCGGCCATCACCTGAGCAGCCGAGGCCATTGGCACACCCAGACTCCAGCCCACCATGCTCGGGGAAGCCAGGGTCCAACGCACGCCTCGTTAGCAGAGCTTCATAGGGGAATGGGCTCGACTCACCAGAGCTTCTTCAGGTTGCACAGTAGATGCTTCAGTCCCACGCACAAGAGTCTGATCCCAAAGTCCCCCAGGGCATTGTCGCTCAGGTCCAACTCCACCAGCTTCTGGCTGCTGCTGAGGACCAAGGAGATGTCGAAGCAGCACTCATGGGAGAGGCCACATCGCCCCAACCTTCGGGCCGAGAACAGAAGGGAAAGCATCAGAACACATGTCATCAGAGAGCTCTGGAGCACAGCACAAGGCTCACTGGGAGGTCGCTCCCAGGCTCCCCAGCCCGCTGCAGAGGGAGCACCCATCCGTGAGCTCCCAGGCTCCCCAGCCCGCTGCAGAGGGAGCACCCATCCGTGAGCTCCCAGGCTCCCCAGCCCGCTGCAGAGGGAGCACCCATCCGTGAGCTCCCAGGCTCCCCAGCCCGCTGCAGAGGGAGCACCCATCCGTGAGCTCCCAGGCTCCCCAGCCCGCTGCAGAGGGAGCACCCATCCGTGAGCTCCCGGCCGTAAGCAGTGCCCGGGGCATCGTGATCAGCCCTCAGACAGGTGAATGCTGCTCCTGGTTTGTGAGAGAAACGGGTGGCGCACCTGCGCGTTCCGCCTCCTTACCTCCTGTTCCTCGTGCCCAGGCTGTTCTCAGCTCTCTTGTCTTGACTGACATTGTCACCCACTGTGTTTGATAGTTAATCCCAACCCTCTGTCTATAGTGAAAGGTAAGCAGCTCTGATTCTTTTTTCCTTTTCCTTTTTATTTTTTTGAGACAGGGTCTCACTCTGTTGCACAGGCTGGAGCGCAGTGGTGAGATCGTAGCTCACGGCCACCTCAGACTCCTGGGCTCAAGGAATCCACCTGCCTCAGTCTCCCAAGTAGACCCATATACAGGCATGTACTACCATGCTTAGCTAATTTTTCTTTTTCTTTCTTCTTTCTTTTTTTGTAAAAACAAGGTCTCACCAGCTTCGTCAGGCTGGCTTTGAGCTCCTGGGCTCAAATGATCTGCCCGCCCCAGACTCTCAAAGAGCTGGGATTCCACGCTTGAGCCACAGCACTCTGCTACAGCTGATACTTGATTTGTTTCACAGTCACTCACACACACACACACACACACACACCAGTACCACCATCGCCACCACCAGCAGCAACAAAAACCATGATTTATCACTGTCACGGGGGCAAGAACAACTCTCCAGCTTCTTTCCAGGGCAACAGTTCACAGGTCCTGGAGCCCATTAGACCACCTTCCTTTCTGTCCCTGTCTTTATACCAACTTCAAGCAAATGGACAAACGGATCTCTATGTATCTGCAAAACGTCTTATTACCCACCCTTCCCTCTTGGTCTCACTCTCCAGACACAGCGGCACGGGAGAGAATTTTTGGATGAAGCTGGAGAATTAAGGTTAAGTGCCCCAAAGAGTCTTCCAGGCAAGACGATTTTAAATGTGTCAAAGAGCAAAGGTGAAGACAGCGGAATACTGCTCGGCCGTAGAAAGGAATGAAGTCGGGCCGGGCGCGGTGGCTCAAGCCTGTAATCCCAGCACTTTGGGAGGCCGAGGCGGGTGGATCACGAGGTCAAGAGATCGAGACCATCCTGGTCAACATGGTGAAACACTCTCTACTAAAAATGCAAAAATTAGCCGGCGTGGGCACCTGTAATCCCAGCTACTCAGGAGGCTGAGGCAGGAGAATTGCCTGAACCCAGGAGGCGGAGGTTGTGGTGAGCCGAGATCACGCCACTGCTCTCCAGCCTGGGTGGCAGTGAGACTCCATCTCAAAAAAAAAGAAAGGAATGAAGTCACACCTCTGAAGCTGCGTGGATGGAACTGGCCATTATCTTAAGTGGAACGACTCAGAAACAGATAAACACCACTCGCTCTCACAAGTGGGGGCTAAACAGAGCATGCACATGCACAGAAAGTGTTTCAGCCACAGAACACGCGACCAGATTAGACGCTTCTAAATGGCCATCTTACTTTTGTGTGGAGAACGGTCTGGTGAGGGGCAAAGGCAGAGGCCGGGAGGCCAAAGAGCCAACACTCATTCAGTTCATGCTTTTCACCACCGACATGTGCCAAGATGCCCTTCCAGGTGCTGTAAAGATGATGGCAAGACAAAGAAACGAACCCTACCCTCGGGGAGCTGGTGGTCTAGGAGGTCACTGCATGTCCAGGCAAGGGATGGCGGTTGCTGGACCTGGGCTGTCGGGGCGAGGACAAGGATAAATGGAAAATGGCTTGCGTTGAAGGGAAAACCCATAAGACGGGTGATGAGGTGAGTGTGTTGAGCCAGAGAGGGAGGTATGAAACGTCCTAGAATGCAGGCTTTACCACTGACCAGGCAGCTCCTCAGAAGTGCAGGTGCCTGCATGCATCTGAGAGCAGAAAATGGAACAGAGCTGCTGAGATGGCCCAGCCCTGCACGGTGGGGCATGTGAACCTGATTCGTAGTGTGGAATCAGAACGCAAGCACGTTATTAATAATGTCACCGGAGATCCCCTGCGACGTTTCAACCTGTACGAAGCATTCTGACCAGGCTGGGCAACGTGGTAAGACCCCATCTCTACAAATAATACAAAAATTAGCCAGCATGGTGCCACATGCCTGTAGCCCCAGCTAATCAGGGAAACTGAGGTGGGGGACTTGCTTGAACCTGGGAGATCGAGGCTGCAGTGAGCTGTGATCACACCACCACACTCCAGTCTGGGTGACAGAGGGAGATCCTGTCTCAAAGAAAAGAAAAAGAAAAATAATTGTCATAGTTTTTAGCTGAGGTTGCATTGCTGTATGTGGGAAATTCTCCAATTCTCATTTATGAGCATGGCCCGTGAGGAAGCTGAAGGCATTGAACGCCATGGTCTCTGTGTGGTGCCACCAAGAAATGTCCTTTTCAATTCCTCCTTCATTCTTCCCCACACTCAATCTCCCAAACTGGCTTCCAATCCGTTCTACCTTCTCACTTGTTCTGGGCTGAACTATGGCCCCACAACAGAATTTATATGTTGAAGGCTAATCCTCAAGGCCTCGCCATGTGGCTGTTCTTGGAAATGGGGTGTTTAAAGGGTGATGAGCTCCACGTTCACTCATTCGTGTCTGGTGTCCCTCTAAGACGAGGAGGCCAGGACACGCTCCCCAGAGGGCAGACAATGTCAGCACGGCGTCTGCAAGCCCAGGAGGGCAGCCTCTGAGGACACCTCAGCCTTAGACTTTCAGCCTCACAGCCGCAAGAAAATACATTTGTGTTGCTGAAGCCGTTCAGTCGGTGGCACTTTGCTACAGCAGTTCTAAGAAAGCACACCACCAATCTAGTCCTGAGATCTCTCCAGTCTGTTTCTCTCTCTCACACACAAACTTGCACAGACAACACACAGAGATGCACACGCACGCATGGGCACTTACCACAATCTCTGAATGTTACAGCCAGGATGCTGGAGCGTTTCACACAACACTCTCATCCCTGGGTCCCCCAGAGAATTGTCGCTGAGGTCCAGTTCAGTCAGACTCTGGTTGGTGCTTAGAACCGAGAAGAGGCCCCGGCAGAAGCTGGAAGTGAGATGGCTGTTCACCAGCCTAGGAGTTAGAAGGAAGACGGAGAGAAAAGAAATCAGCCTTGAACAGTAAGTAACTTGCGCTAGAGACCAGGGCGCCTGGCACCTGTTCAGAGAAGTGGCTTCCGGAGTTAAGAAATGGGTCACAAAACCAAAAATGATTCCCAGACCAATGAAGAGGGCCGGGTGAGCTTTGGGAAAGCCAGTTCTGCCTGCTTTGGGGTGCAGCGTGTGAGCCCATAACTTCAGCTGACTGTGGCACCTACAGCCCGCTCCTCAGTGTCCTCGCTCCCTTATTGGTCTGCTGTCCCAACATGGCCCCGAATGCTCTGTGCTGGGTGTTCAGAGGGCTGTCCTCACCCCGGCTGCGCAATAGTATCAGGAGTGCTCGCAGAACCCTCAGGCCGGACGGGGCGCGGTGGCTCACACCTGTAATCCCAGCACTTCAAGAGGCCAAGGCAAGCAGATCACCTGAGGTCAGGAGTTTGAGACCAGCCTAGCCAACATGGTGAAACACTCTCTCTACTAAAAATGCAAAAATTAGCCGGCGTGGGCACCTGTAATCCCAGCTACTCGGGAGGCTGAGGCAGGAGAATCACTTGAACCTGGGAGGTGGAGGTTGCAGTGAGCCGAGATCACGCCACTGCTCTCCAGCCTGGGTGGCAGTGAGACTCCATCTCAAAAAAAAACAAAAAAACCCAAGGCCAGGCCACATCCATGGAAATAAAGTCAGAATCTCTGAGGTGGAACCAGATGAATTTTTTTAACTTTTTTTTAGGTGTAACCCAAGTTGGAAAACAGTGGCACAATCACAGCTCACTGCAGACCCAAACTCCTGGGCTCAAGCAACCCCTTTGCCTCAGCCTCCCCAGAAGTTGAGGTTATGGGCGGGAGTCACTGTGTCCAGCTACATGGATCTTTTAAAATGTCCAGGTGACTCAAACATGCAGTCACGTTTTGCTTTTGTTTTTCTGTAGAGAAGTGCTCTCACTTTGCAGCGCAGGCAGGACTTGAACTCCCGGTTTCAAGCAATCCCCCTGTCTTGACCTGCCAAAAACTTAGGGTTACAGGCATGAGCCACTGCAGCCACCTTTGAATCACCTGCAGCTCTCATCCAGAGGCAAAGTCTATCTCCCCAGGTCTACAACTTGGGTCTACAATTTTGCATTTCTAACAGATGCCCAGACTTCTCGTTCTCAGAAAGTACTGAGACACACAAAGCAAGCTCCTGCCGTCAGAGGGAGAAGGCAGCCGCCATCTAGAGGGACGGGTGCTGAGCCCCCTACCAGGGCTCCAGTCAGAATCTGCCCTCAGAGGTAGGCAGCCGCCATCTAGAGGGACGGGTGCTGAGCCCCCTACCAGGGCTCCAGTCAGAATCTGCCCTCAGAGGTAGGCAGCTGCCATCTAGAGGGACGGGTGCTGAGCCCCCTGCCAGGGCTCCAGTCAGAATCTGCCCTCAGAGGTAGGCAGCCGCCATCTAGAGGGACGGGTGCTGAGCCCCCTGCCAGGGCTCCAGTCAGAATCTGCCCTCAGAGGTAGGCAGCTGCCATCTAGAGGGACGGGTGCTGAGCTCCTACCAGGGCTCCAGTCAGAATCTGCCCTCAGAGGTAGGCAGCTACCATCTAGAGGAACGGGTGCTGAGCCCCCTACCAGGGCTCCAGTCAGAATCTGTCCTCAGAGGTAGGCAGCCGCCATCTACATTTTTTTTTTTTGAGACAAGTCTCACTCTGTCATCAGGCTGGAGCGCAGTGGCGAGATCTCAGCTCACTGAAACCTCCGCCTCCCGGGTTCAACAGTTCTCCCGCCTCAGCCACCCAGGTAGCTGGGATTACAGGTGCCCGCCACCACGGCCAGCTAATTTTTGTATTTTTAGTAGAGATGGGGTTTCACCATGTTGGCCTGGCTGGTCTCGATCTTTCGACCTCGTGATCCGCCCCCCTCGGACTCCCAAAGTGCTGGGATTAGAGGCATGAGCCACCCGCCCAGCCAGCAGCTGCCATCTAGAGGGACGGGTGCTGAGCCCCCTGCCAGGGCAGCAGTGCGAGTCTGCAAGCCTTCTTCGCGGGTGTGTGACCCGGACATGGCCTCCCTGACCCTCCACCTCACTTCTAATAAGTAGGTCTGCCTGTTTTTCTCTCTCTTACCCCTCTTCTCCCGTTTCTATTGTCTGAACGTTTGTGTGCCCCAAATCCATATGCTGAAATCCCAACCCTCAACGTGACGTATTAGGAGCTGGGGCCTTTGAGACGTGAAGAAGTTATGAGCGTGGAGCCCTCTCAGTGGGATCCCTGTCCTGACAAAAGGGACCCCAGAGAGCTGCCTCACCCTCCACCTGTGAGCACGCAGCGAGAATGCGCCATCTGCGGCTGCCCCTCAGTGTCCCTCCCCTCTCCCCTGTGGGTCTGCCTTCTAGAGGGACGGGTGCTGAGCCTCCTACCCTGCTTCCTCACAGGTGTGTGATGTTGATGAGGTCTCACCGAACACCACATCTGCCGGTGCTCGACCACGGGCCTCCCGCCTCCAGAACTGTACGGCGATCATTGCTTTTCTTGTGAGCCAAGCAGTCTACAGCATTTGGCAATGACAGCCTGACAGACGGAGACATGTCTTCTTCCAGTCACTCGGAACTGCTGGCCCTGCTTCCCCACGCCTGCCCCTCTGAATACTCTGTACCCCCAGCCTGGGCTGCCCCTGGCCTTGTCTCACTCTGTCACTGCCCATCCTCCGGAAGCTGGCGGAGGGGGACACCCGCGCCCCAGAGGTGAACAGGTTCATCCCCTTGTGCTTTGGGTTCTCTGCAGGTTCCTTGTCAGAGCCCGTGACACACACACACATGCGCACATACACACACGTGCACGCACATGCACAGACACGCGCACATACACGCACCCGCGCACACAAACACGCACACACACGTGCGCGCATACACACACATACACAGACGTGCGTGCACACGCACATGCACACAAACGCACACACGCGCACGTGCACACAAACACTCACACACATGTGCGCACATACACACACACATACACAGACATGCATGTACACGCATATGCACACAAACATACACGCACACGTGCATGCAAACACACACGTGCACATACACATGCACGCACACGCGCATGCATGCAAATACACACGTGCGCGCGCACACACACTCACACACCTGTTTCCTGACTGTCCCACCACGGACCTCAAGCCCTGTGAAAGGGACCTGGGTCTCAGCCTCCGCTGCAGCCCCGTGGGCAGTTGGTCCTTCTGGGCCAAATGAGGACCAGGAAGGTGTCCCGGCCGGGCGGCGTCAGGGCTAGAGAAAGCGGAAGCTCACCGCTGCCAGTGGAAGGGCCTAGCCTCCTGTTTGTCTTCATTTTGCCCCATGTAAAGTGTCTTCTCTACGGATTAAACTCACATCACAGGGTGCCCACCTTCCTACAACCACTGTGGGGGTCCTTCTTAGGAGCCCCTGAACAAGAAACCCAGGAGGGACACAGAAGTCAGGTGACTCAACTACTTCACTGCACAGACTCGGCAACTGGCTTCCAACCGCCCGGGAAGTCATGAGCGCAGCCTGGAGCAGGCGCTTCTGGCGACGGAACGTGGGGGCCTGGAAGGGGCGTCTCCGCTTTTCTGCTGTTTCCCTTGATTCATCTCCACTGTGTTTTTTCCAAGGAAACCGAGTCTCTCTCCACTGCCACCTGCACATGCTTTTTCTCAGACTGCATTCCCGACTTTGCTCGTGTGGGTCCCTTTACTTTCTTCTCCACGCACCCATGTCCCAGCATCCCTTAAAGGCGGGTTTAAATGGTGCTTTTCTAAGAAACCTCCCCCAGCCTCCAGCTCTAAGGGCCGTCTGTCCCCCGGGCTCCAGGGATGGAGTCTCTGGCATTGCCCTGCCCCAGAGACATTGACTATGAGGCACTAGCGCTCCAAATAGCTTACGAGCAGTTTCTTCTGGCGAGCATCTGTAGGCAGTCCTCCATCCTCCCTCATCCCTTGTGCCAGACCAGCATTCCCCAAACATTTGTTCCTTACTTCATTGTTTCTTTCCTCACCCCATTTATCCACCTACCACAAGTCAACCTTTGCCCATGAAGGGGTCTGAAATGGGTGGCAGCGGCATCATTACGCAGCTGTGGCAACTGTATTTGGAAGACAGCTGAAAAGACACCGGAGGAGGAAAGGGCCAAGCGGAAGCTGCAGAGCAGGCAGAGGGCACGCTGTGCCGCCCGCTGGAGCCGGGCTTGCTTACCCGAGGGAACAGGCGGTGAGAGAGCCTGGGGGTACACGCTGGGCCGAGTCGAGGTGTCGGCCTTCCTTCTCCTCTTCCTCCTCCTCCTTGGGCATGTTGTGGAGAAACCCCAGGGAAAGCGACTCCACCCGATGACAGTTCTCAATGCAAAAGGAAGAAACCACGTGGTCCATTCTGGTGGAGAGATTGATCTCGATCTTGGGGAAGTAGTCCATGGCCCTCTGCACGAAGTCCTCCTCCTGCATCTCGTACAAACAGTAGAACAACTCCAGCTGGCTGGGCTGGATCTGCAGCTTCTTCGCCTTGGCCTTCACTTCGATCCACTTCAGCAGCTCCAGCCTGATCTGCTGAGAGACCTTGCAACTTAATTTCTTCTCCAAGTAGGAGGTCCTCTCCTGGTTTACCAGGCCGAAGAGGAAACGCACAACGAAAATCAAATACCCCTTTTCAAATTTGCCGTAGTTTTCCAGAAGGACTGTCACGTCCCGGCTGGGGAGCGTCAAGCAACTCCCTGGAACATTCTTCGTCCCTCCTTCCTTTTCCTCTTCCAGCAGGTAGTACATGGCAGCAAAGAACTCCTGGAAGGTCATGTGGATGAAGCTGAAGAGCTTCTCGCAGTCCACTTCCTTCTGGAACAGGTTCATCCTCAGGAAAGCAGACACGTCCGCCTTCTGCAGGCCGTGATTCCTGAGGTCGGACTCCTCGAACAGGATTTTCTGGTTCCAGATCCCGTCTGCAGCCAAAGAGCAGAGCCCCCAGAGGTGGACAGAGAGGGGGTGCTCCTGGCTGCCTCCTCGGGGCTGCAGCAGACTGGAGAGGAAGAAGACGTACACTGCAGTCGTGGTCTTGGATGTCTGGGCCAGGCTCTTGCCACTCTCCATCTGCTGCTTCAGGCCGGTGCACACGATCCAGCAGACGAGGGGAATGAAACACATGGTGAACAGGACCTCGTTCTCCTGAATCAGACTGAAGGCTGCCCTCGCCTGGGCCTCATCTGAGAAGTACTTGAAGAAATACTCCTTCCTTTTGGACTCCGAGAAACCCAGGATCTCCACATGCCGAGGGCGGTCCAGCAGGTGCTGCAGCTTCTCCAGGGCCACCGGTCTTGTGGTGATGAGCAGAAAGGCCTCGGGGAGCAGCTTCTTTCTGATGAGGCTGCTCAGGAGAATGTCTCCCCGCTCGGCCTTCCGCCAGTCGGTGCAGAGTGGCCCGATGTGCTCGTCAAAGGCACCCTGCAGCTCATCAAAGCCGTCCATGAGGAAGAGGATTCTGGAGGGCTTCCTCAGGATCCTGTGGATGGGGGGGTTTGGGTCGGGACAGCAGCTCATGATCAGGTCCCCCAGGCTCCTCTGCGTCACGAGGCTCAACTCCCGACAGTGGATATAGAACAAATAGTCAAACCTGTCTTGGTAGAGTGTCCCCGACGCCCAGTCCAACATAATCTTCCTGGCTAGTATCGTTTTCCCAATCCCCGCGGCTCCCTGGAATACCACCGTGTGCACAGGCTCCGAGTGCTCAGCATCCGGCTCAAACAGCAACTCCATCTTGATGGGACTCACGGGGCTGTCCCCTGCCTTGGTCCTGCCGATGGTCAAAAGCTCCTGCTCCCTCTCCTGCTGGCTGCGGTGCTCCTTGATGAGGCGCAGTGGTGTGTAGCGTTTGTTGAGGCTCACACTCTCGCCCAGACGGGCGTTCCTGTCTTCGATGCACTGGAATCTGCTTCTCACATGTCTTCTGTACTTCTTACCATAATCTACGGCAAAGACAGGAAGTTAGGGGGAAAAGCCCACATGCGTCCACCAGAGATGCGCCCTAAACAGGGGCCGGTAATCTGAAGTGAGTGGTAACTGGAACGGAGAAATGGCGGCTGCAGCTTCTCCCACTGCTTGGGTAGGAAAGGTGTCAAGAATCTCTGCTGTCAAGCTTTTCATACACACAGTGGAACAGAAGGCCAGTGCTGTCTGTGCAGCCGCCAGCCCAAAGATCTTTTTATCAGTCTTACTCCAAGTCATCTGCACCCCATGCTTCCTCATCACCCCGCTGGCTCTGGGATGACGTGAATCTGTCTCTTCAGCGGAGGAACCTATAGTATGTATGGCCAAGTCACCCAGCCACTCAGCTCCGCAGAGCCTCCTGAACCAGGTCTTAAAACTGAATTCGCGGCACCAGCTCAATTGCTTACCTTTCTTCTTTTTACAAACGGAGATTCTGGAGAGGTACCCCAGCAAGCCCATCCACTCCTCTTCAATGCTGTCTTCCTGGCATATCACAGTGTGATTAGAAGCACATGCATTATCTGAACGTAAAAGGAAAAAAAGGTGTCAAAAACCAGGACTGTTATCCCAGAGGATGCAGTGGAAGCCTGGCCCAACGCTCGGTGTGGGAGAAGACACCCCAAACGCAAACATAGCTCAGAGTTGCGGACACGGGTGTGCAGCAAAAGTCTAGTTGGGGGCATTTCCGCACCCCTCATTCTGTTGTCCACCTGCCAGGCCTGTGTCCCCAGGGTCCCCTGTCTCGGAACCTCTTCCTCAGGCCCTGAAATTAATCAGCAAACGTGTGAAGCAGGTTAACTTTCTCTTACCCCTATTTGCTTTTGGCTGTCCCCGGCAGCCTGACTGTGGGGGCATCTCCAAGCTCTCCAGTATCCCCAAGGCGGCCATGGGCTAAGAAGGGTCACCCTTCCCTGCTCCCAGCTGCCTGCAGTCCATGTCACCCACGTCTTCTGCTGTGAAGTCTAGATGTCTAGGTCTTCAAGACTGAGAATTACCAGTGTGTCTCATGCCTGATCTGGTGGTTGGGAATCCTGGCTGACTTTCAAATCACCCAGGAAGCTCCAAAAACACAGACTCCAGGACTCCACGCCCAGATGTTCTTTTTCAGTCCCTCTGAGGTGAGGCCCAGCAACTGTTACATGCTAACACCTCCCAGGGGATTCCAACATGCGTCCATGTTGAAAATCACAAATCCAAACCATCACTAGATAACACATCCTAAAAAGACATTCTATAGGAGAAATTCGGGGTTGGCAGAACAAGAGTTAGTCACTAGGGGAGATATATGACAGATGACTTTAGGTGGGCGGCAAACTATGAGCGACATAAATGATTTTTTTTGAGACCCAGGCTGGAATGCAGTGACACAATCACGGCTCACTGCAGCCTTGACCTCCTGGGCTCAAGGGATCCTCTCACCTCAGCCTCCAGAATAGCTGGGACTGCTGACGCATGCCACCACATGCAACTAATTTTTGCATTTTTTATAGAGACAGGTTCTCACTATGGGCTCAAGCAATCCTCCCACCTTGGCCTCCCAAAGTGCTGGGATTACAGGCATAAGCCACCACGCGGAGCCCATAAAAGACCCCTGACAGCTGTCTACTGATTCCGAAAGTAAAGAAAGTTGTTGGTAACCATGTCACAAAACAAAACCGAAACAATCTAAGCCAAAACCAAAAGCTTATTCTTTTCTTTTTTTTTTTTTGAGTTGGAGTCTCACTCTGTTGCCCAGGTTGGAGTGCAGTGGCACAGTCTTGGCTCCCCACAACCTCTGCCATCAAGCAATTCTCCTGCCTCAGCCCCCCAAGTAGCTGGGATTACAGGTGTGCGCCAGCATGCTCGGCTAATTTTTTGTAGTGTTAGTAGAGGTGGGGTTTCGCCATCTTGGCCAGGCTGGTCTTGAACTCCTGACCTCGTGATCCACTGCCTCAGCCTCCCAAAGTGCTGGGATTACAGGCATGAGCCACCATGCCCGGCCATTCAGTCCTTTTTAAAGGAAGGGAGTTTTGACACGTGCTACAACATAGATGAACCCTGAGAACATTATATTGAGTGAAATAAATTAGTCGTAAAGGAAAAATACCGCATGATTCCACTTACAGGAGGTACGCAGAGTAATAAGACTCACAGAGATAGAAAACAGAAAGGCGTTACCAGGGCGGGGAGGATGAGGTGCTGAGGAATTTCAGTTCTGCAAGGTGGAAAACGTTCTGGAGACTGGCTGCAGGAGGTGAGTGTGCCTAACGCTACTGAACTGTACGTTTGAAAATTATGAAGATGGAAGATTCTACGTTATGTGCACTTCGCCACAGTGTTTTTTAAAGTCTTCCTTTGACTCACCCCATTTGGGCTCATCTCTTTTTGCCCTCTCATAAAGGTCTCTCCTGTTGATCGCAGCGAAGATCCACACGGCCATGGCCCACGCCTTCTCCTCCCCGTTGAAGTCAATCATCAGCGTGGCTAGATCCACGTGGTCTGCCTTCTCGGTCTGACCCCTCGGGAGTGGGATGCAGCCCTTTTGAGGAGGACAGTCTTCTAGATGCATCTTAAATTTCTTGAAGTCTACATCCTCCAGGTCCTCCAAGTACCTGGCCAGCTTGCAGCGGGTGCTTGCCATGTTCATCTGCAGCCGTTTTCAGGGTCCGTAGGCTTAGGTAGTGAACACCAGGCCATGAACACAGCATACAGATGAGTCTCTTTTAAAGTCTCCACTTTGAGAGAATTAAATTATCCAAAACTTAGCAAACTGAAATGAAAAAAATGTCACAGGACTGTAACAAGTCATCATCTTTAATTTTGAAAAGTTAGCCAGGGCCAGGAGTGGTGGCTCATGCCTGAAATCCCAGCATTTTGGGAGGTAAAGGCAGGTGGATCACCTGAGGTCAAGAGTTCAAGACCAGCCTGGCCAACATGGCAAAGCCCCGTCTCTACTAAAAACACAAAAATTAGCTGGGTGTGGTGGTGTGAGCCTGTAGTCCCAGCTACTCGGGAGGCTGAGGCTGGAGAATCGCTTCAACCTGGGAGGTGGAAGTTGCAGTGAGGCGAGATTGTGCCACTGCACTCCAGCCTGGGTGACAGGCTCCATCAAAAAAAAAAAAGAAAAGGGGGAGGAAGGCAGGAAATGACACTGCCACGTGTGTACCTATGCAACTATCTTGCATGTTCTTCACATGTACCCCAAAACCTAAAATGCAATTAAAAAAAAAAGAAAAGAAAAGTTAGCCAGATGCTTACCAGAAAGTTCTCCTGTTGGCTCGATCCAGGAGTCCATCCTGAGCCATGGAGGAAAGGTATCCCTAAGGAGGGAAAGATGTGTAAACAAATCCATAAACAGTGATGCTATTACAGTTCAGAGTGAAGCCACTGCATGACGCCGCCTCGACACATCCCCAAGAAACCTTTGGTCCCATTGATTTCGGGGCTCTGACACCGGACAAACTTCACTATTCCTGGGCTTCAGTTTCCTCATCTATCAAATGAGAAAGCAGAAGAGAATGTTTTCAGTTCCTCCACACTGAAGGCTCTGGCTCTTTGCTTCCGTTTCCATTGAGGGAAGATGGATGAGAGAGAAGAGAAGGAGGCCAGGAGAGGAGGAAATGTGTTGATAGCAGGACATGGCTTGGGAGGGAGGAGAGAATGTAAAAGCCCGCAGAGGGTGGGACAGGCTTTGACCGCACCTCTGTCAATCAACGGATTGAAGTGAGATGAATCTGGGAGTGTGTGATGGAGCAAAATGAAACGCACGTCCCTTTAATGTCTCCTTGCAAAATTGAGAATTGTAATCATTATAATTTACATTAATCTAGAGCTTTCCACAGGCCGGGCGCTGACTGATGCCTTTTCCCATCTAACCTGCGCAATGCTCTATGAGGTACAGAAATATTCCTAGCCCCATTTTACAGACACATACACTGAGTCTTCGGGAGACTAAGAGACCTGCCTGGGACTTCGGAGCCAGGATTTTGACCAGAGGTATGAGACCATGTCTTCCACTCATCAAATGAAAACAAAGACAACAAAACGGGTAACTAAAACACACACTTCCCCAGCATTTATCACAAGTATTTCTCTCGCGTTCACCAACATAGTTTTCCCAACTAGACTAGAGTTCCACAGAAACCTAGCAGTCCCTGCTGTATCCTTAGACTGTCCGTATCTCCTATACTCCGGATGACAAACAAGGTGGCTTTCTTTGGAATCGTTCCCTCCTTGATCCCTTGATTAGATATCAACCTAAAGCCATAAATAACACTTAAGGGAGGGAGGGAACCTAGAAAACGGGGTAGCTCTCCGAATTGGAATTTATGTGATTGCAGCTCAACGTCAAGACACCTCACAAGCACTCATCTCTCCCGTCCCATCTCCATTCTCACCATCTGCTCCTCACCTCCCGTCCCATCTCCATTCTCACCATCTGCTCCTCACCTCCCGTCCCATCTCCATTCTCACCATCTGCTCCTCACCTCCCGTCCCATCTCCATTCTCACCATCTGCTCCTCACCTCCGTCCCATCTCCATTCTCACCTCCTGCCCCATCTCCATTCTCACCTCCTGCCCCATCTCCATTCTCACCTCCGTCCCATCTCCATTCTCACCTCCCATCCCATCTCCATTCTCACCTCCGTCCCATCTCCATTCTCACCTCCGTCCGTCTCCATTCTCACCTCCCGTCCATCTCCATTCTCACCTCCGTCCGTCTCCATTCTCACCTCCGTCCGTCTCCATTCTCACCGTCTGCTTCTCACCTCCCATCCGTCTCCATTCTCACCTCCGTCCGTCTCCATTCTCACCTCCCGTCCCATCTCCATTCTCACCTCCCGTCCCATCTCCATTCTCACCTCCCGTCCCATCTCCATTCTCACCTCCCGTCCCATCTCCATTCTCACCTCCCGTCCCGTCTCCATTCTCACCTCCCGTCCCGTCTCCATTCTCACCTCCCGTCCCGTCTCCATTCTCACCTCCCGTCCCGTCTCCGTTCTCACCGTCTGCTTCTCACCTCCCGTCCCATCTCCATTCTCACCGTCTGCTCCTCACCTCCCGTCCCATCTCCGTCCTCACCGTCTGCTCCTCACCTCCCGTCCCGTCTCCGTTCTCGCCGTCTGCTCCTCACCTCCTGAGCCCTGCAGGCCCAGCCCTGTGCATCCTGAGCTGACTGCTTTCCAGACAGGCAGACCGGCTCTGCATACCTTCCCAGCGACGGCCCCATCAGGCCTTCCATCCACATCAGGATTCAGCCTTTCTTCTGTGCTCTTTCAACCCTAATGCCAGCACAATCATCTGCTCTGAACTTTACCTCTGCTGCCCTTTGGGTTTTAAGGAGGTTCATTTCCTCCTGTGTAGCCCATCCATCTTCTCCCCGGGGAGCGGTCTGGGCAAATATGCTGAAGTCATGGTGTAACCTGCGGTTGCTGCCTCTGTCCTCCCGCTTTCCCCCCGCCACAAACACACAATGCACTTACGCCCATAGAGCCCGAGTAATGATAAACTTAAAGAACATTCCAGAAATATTGTTGAAGCACAAACCTGGAGGCTAGCAGAAGAAATTACTATCCCACTAACCGAGACAGGCCCTGCCCTTTCAACACAACCTCCCACTGCTCTCCCAGTCCCATTGCCCACCCTGCCCCACAGAGCTGCACTTACCCGGACGCCAGCCTCAGAAACAGCTAGAGAGGAAATGCAATGAATTTATAGCAGTCACATCCCCAGGAGGGGCAGGAAGGATGTGGTCTCCCCTTGCATCATTGCAGAGGCACAGAGACTAATGGTTACTCACATAGCTGGATTTTCCAAGTAGAATCAACAGCATTGTCAAAACCATGTCTGAGTTCCATAGTTGGGTTTGCCTTGATCTCTTCTGAGGCAACCTGTAGAAGCAACGCAGGACGCCAGTATCAGGTGGGGTTGGTGGTAAAATTGGCAGTGCTAACTGGATATTGCCTCTGACATCCACCACAACTGCCCACAGACAGGGAGGGAAGTGAAAGAAACTGAGGACATGCTGTGCTAGTGAAGAGAGAACCCAGAGTACGCGAGGCACAGCGGCCCTGCCTGTGATCCCAGCACTTTGGGAGGCCAAGGCAGGCAGATCACGAGGTCAGGAGTTCCAGACCATCCTGGCCAACATGATGAGACCCCGTCTCCACTAAAAATACAAAAATTAGCTGGGCATGTTGGCATGCACCTGTAATCCCAGCTATTCAAGAGGCTGAAGCAAGAGAATTGCTTCAATACGGGAGGTGGAGGTTGCAGTGAGCTGAGGTTGCACCACTGCACTCCAGCCTCGGTGACAGAGCAAGACTCTATCTCAGAAAACAAAAAAGAATCCTGAGTGTGACCCAGCCTTCAGTTCCCAGAGCCCTTTCCTCTCACAGCAAGGTGGATGGAAGGCAGTACAGCTTCCCTCCATTACATTCTATTTTTAAAGCACACATTTGACTCCCTGACTCATTCACTCACCTGTTCCACTGACATTTATGGAGAGGCTGGTATGTGCCAGGCACACACACAAAGCCTCACCTTGAGTAACTTGAAGAGAGAGACACACAGACCCACCCTGCAGCTCCAAGGAGAGCCTCAGGACCCCAGCCTGGCAAAGGCACGTGTCCAACAGAGCTTGGTCGGGGAGAGGCACTTGCCAGCCTCTGGGTGAGCGATGAGAAAGAGCACCCAGTTCAGTGGAGGGGTGTCAGAAATGACGGGGTCTCTCTGTGCCTCATCTCTGTAAAATGGTGACAATCATTGCCTGCTACTTTTTGAGATCTCCCATGCCTCCTAGACTCAGGATGGAGGCACAACTGGCTGGTTTGGAGTTGCTCCTCCTTGAGCCCTTCCTTATACTGCATTTGACAAAGCACTACATCAACCCACATAACGGTACCTATCACATAAGGCTGTCAGAAAACACGGAGTAAATGGCTGAATGTGAGGCCTTTAAAGCAGAGCCTGGCACAGAGAAGCTGGAATGAGCAGCTGGTTCCTGGTACGACCACCTTCCTACAGAACCTCATGGAGAATGCTCTGCAAGGTGAGAGCGGCATCCATGCTCCTGCTTAGGGGCATGACAGCAGACCGGAGTCCCCATGAACCAGGTGAAAGGTGTCATTTGGGGCTGGGGCAGGAGCAGTGAAACCTCCAGATGCTGAAGCTAGAGAGACAGCAGACCAGACGTGCTCCAAAACACAGACGCATGTGAAGAACACATTCATTGGCTGAACTGGAGATTTTTCTGTTTTTGTTTCTTTCATCAAGTTAATGGGGGTATAATTTACATGCAGTAAAAATCCAGGCCTTTATAAAAACAGACGCATGGAACAATGGAAGAGGAATAAACTCAAGCACATGCACTCAACTCATTCTTTTTTCTTTTTGAGACAGAGTTCCATCTTGTTACCCATGCTGAAGTGCAATAGCGTGATCTCTCCTATAAAGAACAGACTGTCTCCTCAAGCAGCTCCCTGACCCCTGTATATCCAAAGAGTCACCCCACAAAGGACTGATCGGATTGACATTTGGCGGGCATCATTCTGGGACAAAGATAGCAGAAGAAGAAACTGGTAGCATCCCTCACTGTTCCGCAGCTGCTACAGGTGTACCCCAGACAAGCAGGGCCTGGAGGGGACCTCAGCACTCGTACAGCAGAGGGGCTAGACCATTAGAAGGAAAACTAAGTAACAGAAATACCTCATCATCAACAATCTGGACATCCACTCAGAGACATCTGAAAATCAGCAACTACACAGATGACAGGTGGATAAATCCACAAAGATGGGAAGAAACCAGTGCAAAAGGAGGAAAACACCGAAACCAGAACACCTCACCTCCTACAAGGACCAAAACTCCTCACCAGCAAGGGAACAAAGCTGGACGGAGAATGAATGTGATGAAGAGAATGAATCAAGCTGGAAAATACTCTTCAGGATATTATCCAGGAAAATTTCCCCAACCTAGCAAGGCAGGCCAATACTCAACTCCAGGAAATACAGAGAACACCACAAAGATACTCTGCAAGAAGAGCAACCCCAAGGCACATAATCATCAGATTCACCAGGGTTGAAATGAAGGAGAAAATACTAAGGGCAGCCAGAGAAAGGTCGGGTCACCCACAAAGGACTGATCAGACTGACATTTGGCGGGCATCATTCTGGGACAAAGATAGCAGAAGAAGAAACTGGTAGCATCCCTCACTGTTCTGCAGCTGCTACAGGTGTACCCCAGACAAGCAGGGCCTGGAGGGACCTCAGCACTCGTACAGCAGAGGGCTAGACCATTAGAAGGAAAACTAAGTAACAGAAATACTTCATCATCAACAATCTGGACATCCACTCAGAGACCCAATCTGAAAATCAGCAACTACACAGACAACAGGTGGATAAATCCACAAAGATGGGAAGAAACCAGTGCAAAAGGAATGAACAAAATCTCCAAGAAATGTGGGACTATGTGAAGAGACCTAACCTATGTTTGATAGGTGTACCAGAATGTGATGAAGAGAATGAATCCCAGGTGGAAAACACTCTTCAGGATATTATCCAGGAAAACTTCCCCAAACTAGCAAGACAGGCCAATACTCAACTCCAGGAAATACAGAGACCACCACAAAGATACTCTGCAAGAAGAGCAACCCCAAGACACATAATCATCAGATTCACCAGGGTTGAAATGAAGGAGAAAATACTAAGGGCAGCCAGAGAAAAAGGTCGGGTCACCCACAAAGGGAAGCCCATCAGACTCACAGCAGATCTCTTGGCAGAAATTCTACAAGCCAGAAGAGAGTGGGGGCCAATATTCAACATCCTTAAAGAAAAAACTTTCAACCCAGAATTTCACATCTAGTCAAACTGGCTTCATAAGTGAAGGAAAAATAAAATCTTTCGTGAACAAGCAAGTACTCAGAGATTTTGTCACCACCAGGCCTGCTTTACAAGAGCTCCTGAAAGAGGCACTACACATAGAAAGGAACAACCAGTACCAGCCATTCTAAAAACATACCAAATGCTAAAGAGCATCAACAAAATGAAGAATCTGCATCAACCAATGGGCAAAACAGCCAGCTAGCATCAAAATGGCAGTATCAAATTCACACATAACAATATTAACCCTAAATGTAAATGGGCTAAATGCACCAATCAAAAGACACAGACTGGCAAATTGGATAAAAAGCCAAAACCCATCAGTGTGCTGTATCCAGGAAACCCATCTCACATGCAAGGATACACAAAGGCTCAAAATAAAGGGATGGAGGAAGATTTACCAAGCAAATGGAGAGCAAAAAAAAGCAGGAGTTGCAATTCTCATCTCTGATAAAATAGACTTTAAAGCAACAAAGATCAAAAGAGATAAAGAGGGTCATTACATAACGGTAAAAGGATCGATACAACAAGACAAGCTAACGATTTTAAATATAAATGGACCCAATACGGGAGCACCTAGATATATAAGGCAAGTTCTTAATCACCTACAAAAAGACTTAGACCCCAACACAATAATAGTGGGAGAATTTAACATCCCACTGTCAATATTAAACAGATCAACCAGACAGAAAATTAACAAGGATATCCAGGACTTGAACTCAGACCTGGAACAAGCAAACCTGATAGACATTTACAGAACTCTCCACCCCAAATCCACAGAATATACATTCTTCTCAGCACCACATCACACCTACTCCAAAATTGACCACATAATTGGAAGTAAAGCACTCCTCAGCAAATGCAAAACAACTGAGATCATAACAAACAGTCTCTCGGACCATAGTGCAATCAAGTTAGAACTCAGAATTCAGAAACTAACTCAGAACCACACAGCTTCGTGGAAACTGAACAACTGGCTCTTGAATGTTGACTGGATAAACAATGAAATGAAGGCAGAAATAAAGAAGTTCTTCGAAACCAATGAGAATGAAGACACAACGTACCAGAATCTCTGGGACACATTTAAAGCAGTCTCTAGAGGAAAATATATAGCAGTAAGTGCCCACATGAGAAGAGTGGAGAGATCCAAAATTGACACCCTATCATCAAAATTGAAAGAGCTAGAGGAGCAAGATCAAACAAACTCAAAACCTAGCAAAAGACAAGAAATAACTAAGATCAGAGCAGAACTGAAGGAGAGACACGAAAAACCCTTCAAAAAATCAATAAATCCAAGAGCTGGTTTTTCGAAAAGATCAACAAAATAGACAGACCACTAGCCAGATTAATAAAAAGAAAAGAGAACAACCAAATAGATGCAATAAAAAATGATAAAGGAAATCACCACAGATTCCACAGAAATTCAAACCATCATCAGGTGGGGTTGGTGGTAAAATTGGCAGTGCTAACTGGATATTGCCTCTGACATCCACCACAACTGCCCACAGACAGGGAGGAAGTGAAAGAAACTGAGGACATGCTGTGCTAGTGAAGAGAGAACCCAGAGTACGCGAGGCACAGCGGCCCTGCCTGTGATCCCAGCACTTTGGGAGGCCAAGGCAGGCAGATCACGAGGTCAGGAGTTCCAGACCATCCTGGCCAACATGATGAGACCCCGTCTCCACTAAAAATACAAAAATTAGCTGGGCATGTTGGCATGCACCTGTAATCCCAGCTATTCAAGAGGCTGAAGCAAGAGAATTGCTTCAATACGGGAGGTGGAGGTTGCAGTGAGCTGAGGTTGCACCACTGCACTCCAGCCTCGGTGACAGAGCAAGACTCTATCTCAGAAAACAAAAAAGAATCCTGAGTGTGACCCAGCCTTCAGTTCCCAGAGCCCTTTCCTCTCACAGCAAGGTGGATGGAAGGCAGTACAGCTTCCTCCATTACATTCTATTTTTAAAGCACACATTTGACTCCTGACTCATTCACTCACCTGTTCCACTGACATTTATGGAGGCTGGTATGTGCCAGGCACACACACAAAGCCTCACCTTGAGTAACTTGAAGAGAGACACAGACCCACCCTGCAGCTCCAAGGAGAGCCTCAGGACCCCAGCCTGGCAAAGGCACGTGTCCAACAGAGCTTGGTCGGGAGGCACTTGCCAGCCTCTGGGTGGCGATGAGAAAGAGCACCCAGTTCAGTGGAGGGGTGTCAGAAATGACGGGGTCTCTCTGTGCCTCATCTCTGTAAAATGGTGACAATCATTGCCTGCTACTTTTGAGATCTCCCATGCCTCCTAGACTCAGGATGGAGGCACAACTGGCTGGTTTGGAGTTGCTCCTCCTTGAGCCCTTCCTTATACTGCATTTGACAAAGCACTACATCAACCCACATAACGGTACCTATCACATAAGGCTGTCAGAAAACACGGAGTAAATGGCTGAATGTGAGGCCTTTAAAGCAGAGCCTGGCACAGAGAAGCTGGAATGAGCAGCTGGTTCCTGGTACGACCACCTTCCTACAGAACCTCATGGAGAATGCTCTGCAAGGTGAGGCGGCATCCATGCTCCTGCTTAGGGCATGACAGCAGACCGAGTCCCCATGAACCAGGTGAAAGGTGTCATTTGGGGCTGGGGCAGGAGCAGTGAAACCTCCAGATGCTGAAGCTAGAGAGACAGCAGACCAGACGTGCTCCAAAACACAGACGCATGTGAAGAACACATTCATTGGCTGAACTGGAGATTTTTCTGTTTTTGTTTCTTTCATCAAGTTAATGGGGGTATAATTTACATGCAGTAAAAATCCAGGCCTTTATAAAACAGACGCATGGAACAATGGAAGAGGAATAAACTCAAGCACATGCACTCAACTCATTCTTTTTCTTTTTGAGACAGAGTTCCATCTTGTTACCCATGCTGAAGTGCAATAGCGTGATCTCTCCTATAAAGAACAGACTGTCTCCTCAAGCAGCTCCCTGACCCCTGTATATCCAAAGAGTCACCCCACAAAGGACTGATCGGATTGACATTTGGCGGGCATCATTCTGGGACAAAGATAGCAGAAGAAGAAACTGGTAGCATCCTCACTGTTCTGCAGCTGCTACAGGTGTACCCCAGACAAGCAGGGCCTGGAGTGGACCTCAGCACTCGTACAGCAGAGGGCTAGACTGTTAGAAGGAAAACTAAGAAACAGAAATACTTCATCATCAACAATCTGGACATCCACTCAGAGACCCAATCTGAAAATCAGCAACTACACAGATGACAGGTGGATAAATCCACAAAGATGGGAAGAAACCAGTGCAAAAGGAGGAAAACACCGAAACCAGAACACCTCACCTCCTACAAGGACCAAAACTCCTCACCAGCAAGGGAACAAAGCTGGATGGAGAATGAGTGTGATGAAATGATGGAATCAGACTTCAGAAGGTGGGTAATGAGAAACTTCTGTGAGCTAAAAGAACATGTTCTAAATCAATGCAAAGAAACTAAGAACCTTGAAAAAGATTTGAGGAAATGATAACAAGAATGGACAACTTAGAGAGGAATATGAATGAATTGAAGGAGCTGAAAACACAACACGAGAACTTCACAAAGCATGCACAAGTTTCAACAGCAGAATTGACCAAGCAGAAGAAAGATATCAGAAGTCAAGATCAACTCAATGAAATAAAAAACAAGAAGGCAAGATTAGAGAAAAAGTGCAAAAAGGAATGAACAAAATCTCCAAGAAATGTGGGACTATGTGAAGAGACCTAACCTATGTTTGATAGGTGTACCAGAATGTGATGAAGAGAATGAATCCAAGCTGGAAAATACTCTTCAGGATATTATCCAGGAAAATTTCCCCAACCTAGCAAGGCAGGCCAATATTCAAGTCCAGGAAATACAGAGAACACCACAAAGATATTCCTCAAGAAGAGCAACCCCAAGGCACATAATCATCAGATTCACCAGGGTTGAAATGAAGGAGAAAATGCTAAGGGCAGCCAGAGAGAAAGGTCGGTCACCCACAAAGGGAAGCCCATCAGACTCAGCAGATCTCTTGGCAGAAATTCTACAAGCCAGAAGAGAGTGGGGCCAATATTCAACATCCTTAAAGAAAAGAACTTTCAACCCAGAATTTCATATCCAGCCAAACTGAGCTTCATAAGTGAAGGAAAAATAAAATCTTTGTGAACAAGCAAGTACTCAGAGATTTTGTCACCACCAGGCCTGCTTTACAAGAGCTCCTGAAAGAGGCACTACACATAGAAAGGAACAACCAGTACCAGCCATTCTAAAACATACCAAATGCTAAAGAGCATCAACAAAATGAAGAATCTGCATCAACTAATGGGCAAAACAGCCAGCTAGCATCAAAATGGCAGTATCAAATTCACACATAACAATATTAACCCTAAATGTAAATGGGCTAAATGCACCAATCAAAAGACACAGACTGGCAAATTGGATAAAAACCAAAACCCATCAGTGTGCTGTATCCAGGAAACCCATCTCACATGCAAGGATACACAAAGGCTCAAAATAAAGGGATGGAGGAAGATTTACCAAGCAAATGGAGAGCAAAAAAAGCAGGAGTTGCAATTCATCTCTGATAAAATAGACTTTAAAGCAACAAAGATCAAAAGAGACAAAGAAGGACATTACATAATGGTAAAAGGATCAACAACAAGAAGAGCTAACGATCCTAAATATATATGGACCCAATACAGGAGCACCCAGATATATAAGGCAAGTTCTTAATGACTTACAAAGAGACTTAGACTCCCACACAATAATAGTGGGAGACTTTAACACTCCACTGTCAATATTAGACAGATCAACCAGACAGAAAATTAACAAGGATATCCAGGACTTGAACTCAGACCTGGAACAAGCAAACCTGATAGACATTTACAGAACTCTCCACCCCAAATCCACAGAATATACATTCTTCTCAGCACCACATCACACCTACTCCAAAATTGACCACATAATTGGAAGTAAAGCACCTCAGCAAATGCAAAACAACTGAAATCATAACAAACAGTCTCTCAGACCATAGTGCAATCAAGTTAGAACTCAGAATTCAGAAACTAACTCAGAACCACACAGCTTCATGGAAACTGAACAACTGGCTCTTGAATGTTGATTGGATAAACAATGAAATGAAGGCAGAAATAAAGAAGTTCTTGAAACCAATGAGAATGAAGACACAACATACCAGAATCTCTGGGACACATTTAAAGCAGTCTCTAGAGGAAAATACATGGCAATAAATGCCCACATGAGAAGAGTGGAGGGATCCAAAATTGACACCCTATCATCAAAATTGAAAGAGCTAGAGGAGCAAGATCAAAAAACTCAAAACCTAGCAGAAGACAAGAAATAACTAAGATCAGAGCAGAACTGAAGGAGATAGAGACACGAAAACCCTTCAAAAATCAATAAATCCAAGAGCTGGTTTTTCAAAAGATCAACAAAATAGACAGACCACTAGCCAGATTAATAAAAGAAAAGAGAGAACCAAATAGATGCAATAAAAATGATAAAGGGAAATCACCACAGATTCCACAGAAATTCAAACCATCATCAGAGAATATTACAAACAACTCTATGCACATAAACTAGTAAACCAGGAAGAAATGGATAAATTCCTGGACACCTGTGTCCTCCCAAGCCTAAACCAGGAGGAAGCTGAAACTATGAATAGACCAATAACAAGGTCTGAAGTTGAGGCAGCAATTAAGAGCCTACCACACAAAAAAGCCCAGGTCCAGATGGGTTCACAGCCGAATTCTACCAGACACACAAAGAGGAGCTGGTACCATTCCTTCTGAAACTATTCCAAATAATCCAAAAGAGGGAACCTTCCCAAATCATTTTATGAGACCAACATCATCCTGATACCAAAACCCGCAGAGACTCAACAAGAAAAGAAAACTTCAGGCCAATATCCATGATGAACATAGATGCAAAATCTTCAATAAAATACTGGCAAACAGATTGCAACAGCACATTAAAAACTTATCCATCATGATCAAGTAGGATTCATCCTGGGATGCAAGGCTGGTTCAACATACGCAAGTCTATAAATGTAATTCACCACATAAACAGAACCAAAACAAAACCACATGATTATCTCAATTGATGCAGAGAAGGCATTTGACAAAATTCAACAGCCCTTTATGCTAAAAACCCTCAATAAAATGAAGAATCTGCATCTACTAATGGGCAAAACAGCCACCTAGCATCAAAATGGCAGTATCAAATTCACACATAACAATATTAATCCTAAAAGTAAATGGGCTGAATGCACCAATCAAAAGACACAGACTGGCAAATTGGATAAGAAGAACCAAAACCCATCAGTGTGCTATCCAGGAAACCCATCTCACATGCAAGTATACACAAAGGCTCAAAATAAAGGGATGGAGGAAGATTTAGCAAGCAAATGGAGAGCAAAAAAAAAGCAGGAGTTGCAGTTCTCATCTCTGATAAAATAGACTTTAAAGCAACAAAGATCAAAAGAGACAAAGAAGGACATTACATAATGGTAAAAGGATCGATACAACAAGAAGAGCTAACGATCCTAAATATATATGGACCCAATACAGGAGCACCCAGATATATAAGGCAAGTTCTTAACGACTTACAAAGAGACTTAGACTCCTACACAAAAATAGTGGGAGAATTTAACACTCCACTGTCAATACTAGAAAAATCAACCAGACAGAAAATTAACAAGGATATCCAGGACTTGAACTCAGACCTGGAACAAGCAAACCTGATAGACATTTACAGAACTCTCCACCCCAAATCCACAGAATATACATTCTTCTCAGCACCACATCACACCTACTCCAAAATTGACCACATAATTGGAAGTAAAGCACTCCTCAGCAAATGCAAAACAACTGAAATCATAACAAACAGTCTCTCAGACCATAGTGCAATCAAGTTAGAACTCAGAATTCAGAAACTAACTCAGAACCACACAGCTTCATGGAAACTGAACAACTGGCTCTTGAATGTTGACTGGATAAACAATGAAATGAAGGCAGAAATAAAGAAGTTCTTGAAACCAATGAGAATGAAGACACAACATACCAGAATCTCTGGGACACATTTAAAGCAGTCTCTAGAGGAAAATATATAGCAATAAGTGCCCACATGAGAAGAGTGGAGAGATCCAAAATTGACACCCTATCATCAAAATTGAAAGAGCTAGAGGAGCAAGATCAAAAAACTCAAAACCTAGCAGAAGACAAGAAATAACTAAGATCAGAGCAGAACTGAAGGAGATAGAGACACGAAAAACCCTTCAAAAATCAATAAATCCAAGAGCTGGTTTTGAAAAGATCAACAAAATAGACAGACCACTAGCCAGATTAATAAAAAGAAAAGAGAATAACCAAATAGATGCAATAAAAATGATAAAGGAAATCACCACAGATTCCACAGAAATTCAAACCATCATCAGAGAATATTACAAACAACTCTATGCACATAAACTAGTAAACCTGGAAGAAATGGATAAATTCCTGGACACTGTGTCCTCCCAAGCCTAAACCAGGAGGAAGCTGAAACTATGAATAGACCAATAACAAGGTCTGAAGTTGAGGCAGCAATTAAAGCCTACCACACAAAAAAGCCCAGGTCCAGATGGGTTCACAGCCGAATTCTACCAGACACACAAAGAGGAGCTGGTACCATTCCTTCTGAAACTATTCCAAATAATTCAAAAGAGGAACCCTTCCCAAATCATTTTATGAGACCAACATCATCCTGATACCAAAACCAGCAGAGACTCAACAAGAAAAGAAAACTTCAGGCCAATATCCATGATGAACATAGATGCAAAATCTTCAATAAAATACTGGCAAACCGATTGCAACAGCACATCAAAAACTTATCCATCATGATCAAGTAGGATTCATCCGGGGATGCAAGGCTGGTTCAACATACGCAAGTCTATAAATGTAATTCACCACATAAACAGAACCAAAAACAAAACCACATGATTATCTCAATTGACACAGAGAAGGCATTTGACAAAATTCAACAGCCCTTTATGCTAAAACCCTCAATAAACTCGGTATTGATGGAACATATCTCAAAATAATAAAAGCTATTTACGACAAAGCAAGAGCCAATATCATACTGAATGGGCAAAACTGGAAGCATTCCTTTGAAATCTGGCACTAGACAAGGATGCCCTCTCTCACCACTCCTATTCAATATAGTACTGGAAGTTCTAGCCAGAGCAATCAGGCAAGAAAAAGAAATAAAGGGTATTCAAATAGGAAAGGTGGAAGCCAAATTGTCTCTATTTGCAGATGACATGATAGTATACCTAGAAGACCCCATCACCTCAGCCCAAAAACTCCTGAAACTGATAAGCAACTTCAGCAAAGTCTCAGGATATAAAATCAATGTGCAAAAATCACAAGCATTCCTATACACCAATAACAGACTTAAAGAGAACCAAATCAAGAATGAACTGCCATTCACAATTGCTACAAAGAGAATAAAATACCTAGGAATACAAGTCACAAGGAACGTAAGGGACCTCTTCAAGGAAAACTACAAACCACTGCTCAACGAAATAAGAGGACACAAACAGATGGAGAAACATTCCATGTTCATGGTTAGGAAGAATCAATATCGTGAAAATGGCCATACTGCCCAAAGTAATTTACAGAATCAATGCTATCCCCATCAAGCTACCATTGATTTCTTCACAGAACTGGAAAAAACCACCTTAAACTTCATATGGAACCAAAGAGAGCCCATAGCCAAGTCAATTCTAAGCAAAAAGAACACAGCAGGAGGCATCACACTACCGGACTTCAAACTATACTACAAGGCTACAGTAATCAAAACAGCATGGTACTGGTACCAAAACAGAGATATAGACCAATGGAACAGAACAGAGGCATCGGAGGCAACATCAACTCAATGAAATAAAACAAGAACCAAGATTAGAGAAAAAGTGCAAAAAGGAATGAACAAAATCTCCAAGAAATGTGGGACTATGTGAAGAGACCTAACCTATGTTTGATAGGTGTACCAGAATGTGATGAAGAGAATGAATCCAAGCTGGAAAATACTCTTCAGGATATTATCCAGGAAAATTTCCCCAACCTAGCAAGGCAGGCCAATATCAAGTCCAGGAAATACAGAGAACACCACAAAGATATTCTGCAAGAAGAGCAACCCCAAGGCACATAATCATCAGATTCACCAGGGTTGAAATGAAGGAGAAAATACTAAGGGCAGCCAGAGAGAAAGGTGGTCACCCACAAAGGGAAGCCCATCAGACTCACAGCAGATCTCTGCAGAAACTACAAGCCAGAAGAGAGTGGGGCCAATATTCAACATCCTTAAAGAAAAAACTTTCAACCCAGAATTTCACATCTAGTCAAACTGGCTTCATAAGTGAAGGAAAAATAAAATCTTTCGTGAACAAGCAAGTACTCAGAGATTTTGTCACCACCAGGCCTGCTTTACAAGAGCTCCTGAAAGAGGCACTACACATAGAAAGGAAACAACCAGTACCAGCCATTCTAAAACATACCAAATGCTAAAGAGCATCAACAAAATGAAGAATCTGCATCAACTAATGGGCAAAACAGCCAGCTAGCATCAAAATGGCAGTATCAAATTCACACATAACAATATTAACCCTAAATGTAAATGGGCTAAATGCACCAATCAAAAGACACAGACTGGCAAATTGATAAAAACCAAAACCCATCAGTGTGCTGTATCCAGGAAACCCATCTCACATGCAAGGATACACAAAGGCTCAAAATAAAGGGATGGAGGAAGATTTACCAAGCAAATGGAGAGCAAAAAGCAGGAGTTGCAATTCTCATCTCTGATAAAATAGACTTTAAAGCAACAAAGATCAAAAGAGACAAAGAAGGTCATTACATAATGGTAAAAGGATCAATACAACAAGAAGAGCTAACGATCCTAAATATATATGGACCCAATAGGAGCACCCAGATATATAAGGCAAGTTCTTAATGACTTACAAAGAGACTTAGACTCCCACACAATAATAGTGGGAGACTTTAACACTCCACTGTCAATATTAGACAGATCAACCAGACAGAAAATTAACAAGGATATCCAGGACTTGAACTCAGACCTGGAACAAGCAAACCTGATAGACATTTACAGAACTCTCCACCCCAAATCCACAGAATATACATTCTTCTCAGCACCACATCACACCTACTCCAAAATTGACCACATAATTGGAAGTAAAGCACCCTCAGCAAATGCAAAACAACTGAAATCATAACAAACAGTCTCTCAGACCATAGTGCAATCAAGTTAGAACTCAGAATTCAGAAACTAACTCAGAACCACACAGCTTCATGGAAACTGAACAACTGGCTCTTGAATGTTGATTGGATAAACAATGAAATGAAGGCAGAAATAAAGAAGTTCTTCAAACCAATGAGAATGAAGACACAACATACCAGAATCTCTGGGACACATTTAAAGCAGTCTGTAGAGGAAAATATATAGCAATAAGTGCCCACATGAGAAGAGTGGAGAGATCCAAAATTGACACCCTATCATCAAAATTGAAAGAGCTAGAGGAGCAAGATCAAAAAACTCAAAACCTAGCAGAAGACAAGAAATAACTAAGATCAGAGCAGAACTGAAGGAGATAGAGACACGAAAAACCCTTCAAAAATCAATAAATCCAAGAGCTGGTTTTTCAAAAGATCAACAAAATAGACAGACCACTAGCCAGACTGATAAAAAGAAAAGAGAGAATAACCAAATAGATGCAATAAAAATGATAAAGGGAAATCACCACAGATTCCACAGAAATTCAAACCATCATCAGAGAATATTACAAACAACTCTATGCACATAAACTAGTAAACCAGGAAGAAATGGATAAATTCCTGACGCCTGTGTCCTCCCAAGCCTAAACCAGGAGGAAGCGAAACTATGAATAGACCAATAACAAGGTCTGAAGTTGAGGCAGCAATTAAGAGCCTACCACACAAAAAAGCCCAGGTCCAGATGGGTTCACAGCTGAATTCTACCAGACACACAAAGAGGAGCTGGTACCATTCCTTCTGAAACTATTCCAAATAATCCAAAAGAGGGAACCTTCCCAAATCATTTTATGAGACCAACATCATCCTGATACCAAAACCCGCAGAGACTCAACAAGAAAAGAAAACTTCAGGCCAATATCCATGATGAACATAGATGCAAAATCTTCAATAAAATACTGGCAAACCGATTGCAACAGCACATTAAAAAGCTTATCCATCATGATCAAGTAGGATTCATCCTGGGATGCAAGGCTGGTTCAACATATGCAAGTCTATAAATGTAATTCACCACATAAACAGAACCAAAACAAAACCACATGATTATCTCAATTGACACAGAGAAGGCATTTGACAAAATTCAACAGCCCTTTATGCTAAAACCCTCAATAAACTCGTTGTTGATGGAACATATCTCAAAATAATAAAAGCTATTTATGACAAACCAACAGCCAATATCATACTGAATGGGCAAAACTGGAAGCATTCCTTTGAAATCTGGCACTAGACAAGGATGCCCTCTCACCACTCCTATTCAATATAGTACTGGAAGTTCTAGCCAGAGCAATCAGGCAAGAAAAAGAAATAAAGGGTATTCAAATAGGAAAGGTGGAAGCCAAATTGTCTCTATTTGCAGATGACATGATAGTATACCTAGAAGACCCCATCCTCAGCCCAAAAACTCCTGAAACTGATAAGCAACTTCAGCAAAGTCTCAGGATATAAAATCAATGTGCAAAAATCACAAGCATTCCTATACACCAATAACAGACTTAAAGAGAACCAAATCAAGAACGAACTGCCATTCACAATTGCTACAAAGAGAATAAAATACCTAGGAATACAAGTCACAAGGAACGTAAGGGACCTCTTCAAGAAAACTACAAACCACTGCTCAACGAAATAAGAGGACACAAACAGATGGAGAAACATTCCATGTTCATGGTTAGGAAGAATCAGTGTTGTGTAAATGGCTATACTGCCCAAAGTAATTTACAGAATCAATGCTATCCCCATCAAGCTACCAATGACGGTCTTCACAGAACTAGAAAAAACAACCTTAAACTTCATATGGAACCAAAGAGAGCCGCATAGCCAAGTCAATTCTAAGCAAAAAGAACACAGCAGGAGGCATCACACTACCAGACTTCAAACTATACTACAAGGCTATAGTAATCAAAACAGCATGGTACTGTTACCGAAACAGAGATATAGACCAACAGAACAGAACAGAGGCATAGGAGGGAACACAACATATCTACAACCATACAATATTTGATAAACCTGACAAAAACAAGCAATGGGAAAGGATTCCCTGTTTAATAAATGGTGTTGGGAAAACTGGCTAGCCATGTGCAGAAAGCAGAAACTGGACCCCTTCCTGACACCTTACACTAAAATTAACTCCAGATGGATTAAAGACTTAAACATAAGACCTGGCACCATAAAAACCCTAGAAGAAAATCTAGGCAAAACCATTCAGGACATAGGAGTAGGCAAGGACTTCATGACCAAAACACCAAAAGCATTGGCAACAAAAGCCAAAATAGACAAATGGGACCTAATCAAACTCCACAGCTTCTGCACAGCAAAAGAAACAGTCACTAGAGTGAATCGGCAACTAACAGAATGGGAAAAAATCTTTGCAGTTTACCCATCTGACAAAGGGCTGATATCCAGAATTTACAAAGAACTCAAACAGATTTACAAGAAAAATCAAACAAGCCCATTCAAAAATGGGCAAAGGATATGAACAGACACTTTACAAAAGAAGACATACATGAGGCCAACAAACATATGAAAAAATGCTCATCATCACTGGTCATTAGAGATGCAAATCAAAACCACATTGAGATACCATCTCACGCCAGTTAGAATGGCGATCATTAAAAATCTGGAGACAACAGATGCTGGAGAGGATGTGGAGAAATAGGAACACTTTTACACTGCTGGTGGGAGTGTAAATTAGTTCAACCATTGTGGAAGACAGTGTGGCAATTCCTCAAGGACCTAGAAATAGAAATTCCATTTGACCCAGCAATCCCATTACTGGGTATATATCCAAAGGACTATAAATCATTCTACTATAAGGACACATGCACACGAATGTTCATTGCAGCACTGTTTACAATAGCAAAGACCTGGAACCAACCCAAATACCCATTGATGATAGACTGGACTGGGAAAATGTGGCACATATACACCATGGAATATTATGCAGCTATCAAAAACAATGAGTTCGTGTCCTTTGTAGGGACATGGATGAATCTGGAGAACATCATTCTCAGCAAACTGACACAAGAACAGAAAATGAAATACTGCATGTTTTCACTCATAGGCAGGTGATGAACAATGAGAACACATGGACACAGGCAGGGGGGTACTACACACTGGGGTCTATTGGGGGGAATAGGGGAGGGACAGTGGTGGTGGGGGAGTTGGGGAGGGACAGCATGGGGAGAAATGCCAGATGCGGGTTAAGGGGAGGAAGGCAGCAAATCACACTGCCACATGTGTACCTATGCAACTATCTTGCATATTCTGCACATGTACCCCAAAACCTAAAATGCTCTTAAAAAAATAAATAAAGGTTTTGGGAAAACTGGATTTCCACACTCAAAAGAACTTGACACATACAAAAATCAGCTCAAAATGGATTAAAGATCTCAACATAAGAACCTAGAAAAAAGCGGAGAGGGAGTTAGGCCTGGTGGCTCATGTCTGTAATCCCAGCACTCTGGGAAGCTGAGGCAGGAGGATCACTTGAGGCCAGAAGTTCAAGATCAGCCTGGGCAACATAGTGAGTCTTTATCTCTGCAAAATAAAAAATAAAAATTAGCCAGGTATGGTGGTCCGCACCTGCAGCCCAGCTTCTCAGGAGGCCAAAACAGGAAGATCACTTGTGCCAAGGAATTGGAGGTTACAGTGAGCTGTGATGACACGACTGCATTCTAGCCTGGCTGGCAGAATGAGCCCCAATCTCTGAACAAATAAAAATAGAAAACAGGGGAGAAAAGCTTCTTGATATTAGCCTTGGCCAGGATATTTTTAATGTCTCACCAAAAACAAGGAACTAAAGTAAAGATGAATAAGTGAAAATATAGCAAACTAAAAAGTTTCTGTATAGCAAAAGAAAGAACAGAGTGAAAAGGCAGCCAACAAATTAGGAAAAAGGTAGTTTAAAGCCGTCTACCAAATAAGTAGTTAATACCCAAAATGAGTAAGGAATTCACACAACTCAATAGCAAAAGATAAATAATCTGATTTTAAAAATGAAGAAAATATCTGAATAGACATTTCTCCAAAGAAGAAACAAAAATGACCAACATGTACACGAAAAAGTGCTCAGCATCACTAATCAACAGGGATACGCAAATCAAACCACCTTCACCCTGTTAGGATGGCTGCTACCAAAACAACAAGAGGCAGACACTGGCACAGGAAACCCTGCTCACTGCTGCTGGGAATGCAAATTGCTGCGGCCATTGTAGAAACAATATGTGAAGTTTCCTAAAGAAATTAAAAAGAGAACTATCATATGACCAGCAATCCTTCTTCCGAGTGCACACCCAGAGGAAATAAAATCACCACCTCGCAAAGACATCCATGCACCCATTTTCACAGCAGCATCATTCACAGCATGGTCCAGATAGGTAAACAACCCGTGTCTGATGACAGATGAACAAGTAAAGACTTTGTGGCATACATACACAATACAATATTATTTAGCATTAAAAATGTGCTACATTTGCCACAACATGGATGACCCTGGCGGACATTACACAAAGTGTAATAAGCCAAGCACAGAAAGACAAGCGCTGTATAATCTCACCTATGTGTGGAATCTTAAAAGAAAAAAAGTAGGCCAGGAGTGGTGGCTCATGCCTGTAATCCCAGGCATGAGATTTGGGAGGCTGAGGTGGGTGGATCACTTGAGCCCAAGAGATCGGGACCAGCCTGGACAACATAGTCACACTTCATCTCTACAAAAAGAAAGAACGAAGGAAAAAGGAGGGGAGGGGAGGGGGGAAGAGAAAGAAAGAAACAGAGAAACAAAGGAAGAAAGGAAGGAAGGAAGGAGGGAAGGAAGGAAGGAAGAAAGGAAGAAAGAAAGAAGAAAGAAAGGGAAAGAAAGAGAGAAAAGAAAAGAAAGGAGGAAGAAAGAATAAATTAGCCGGGTGCAGTGGTGTGCACCTGTCTTCCCAGCGACTTGGGAGGCTGAGGCGGGAGGATTGCTTGAGTCTGGGAGGTTGAGGCTGCAGTGAGCTGAGATCGTACCACTGAGATACAGCTGAGATCATGCCTGAGTGACAGACCAAGAACCTGTCTCAAGAAAAAAAGTGGAATATATAGAAACAGAGAGTTACCAGGGGTAAAGGAAACAAAATAATGATCAAAGGTTACAAAATGTCAGTTATGTAGGATAAACAAGCCTGGAGATCTAATGAACAGCATGGGAACTAATAGCGAAAAATACTATAAATCTGGGCGGGGTGTGGTGGCTCACCCCTGTAATCCCAGCACTTTGGGAGGCCGAGGCGGGTGGATCACGAGGTCAAGAGATCAAGACCATCCTGGTCAACACAGTGAAACCCCATCTCTACTAAAAATACAAAAACTAGGCCAGGCACGGTGGCTCACGCCTGTAATCCCAGCACTTTGGGAGGCCGAGGCGGGTGGATCACGAGGTCAAGAGATCAAGACCATCCTGGTCAACAAGGTGAAACCCTGTCTCTACTAAAAATACAAAAATTAGCTGGGCATGGTGGTGTGTGCCTGTAATCCCAGCTACTCAGGAGGTTGAGGCAGGAGAATTGCCTGAACCCAGGAGGTGGAGGTTGCGGTGAGCCGAGATCGTGCCATTGCACTCCAGCCTGGGTAACAACAGCAAAACTCCATCTCAAAAAAAAAAAAAAAAAACTAGCTGGCCATGGTGGCGGGCACCTGTAATCTCAGCTACTCGGGAGGCTGAGGCAGAGAATCACCTGAACCCGGGAGGTAGAGGTTGCAGTGAGCTGAGATTGCACCACTGAGATACAGCTGAGATCATGCCTGAGTGACAGACCAAGAACCTGTCTCAAGAAAAAAGTGGAATATATAGAAACAGAGAGTTACCAGGGTAAAGGAAACAAAATAATGATCAAAGGTTACAAAATGTCAGTTATGTAGGATAAACAAGCCTGGAGATCTAATGAACAGCATGGGAACTAATAGTGAAAAATACTATAAATCTGGGCGGGGTGTGGTGGCTCACCCTGTAATCCCAGCACTTTGGGAGGCCGAGACAGACAGATCACTAGGTCAGGAGTTCAAGAAGACCTGGCCAACACAGTGAAACCCCATCTCTACTAAAAATACAAAAATTAGCTGGGCATGGTGGCTCACGCCTGTAATCCCAGCACTTTGGGAGGCCGAGGCGGGTGGATCACGAGGTCAAGAGATCAAGACCATCCTGGTCAACAAGGTGAAACCCTGTCTCTACTAAAAATACAAAAATTAGCTGGGCATGGTGGCACACACCTGTAGTTCCAGCTACTCAGGAGGTTGAGGCAGGATAATTGCCTGAACCCAGGAGGTGGAGGTTGCGGTGAGCCGAGATCGTGCCATTGCACTCCAGCCTGGGTAACAACAGCAAAACTCCGTCTCAAAAAAAAAAAAAAAAAAAAAAACTAGCTGGCCATGGTGGCGGGCACCTGTAATCTCAGCTACTCGGGAGGCTGAGGCAGAGAATCACCTGAACCCGGGAGGTAGAGGTTGCAGTGAGCTGAGGTTGCACCACGGCACCGTAGCCTCAGTGACAGAGTGAGACCCTGTCTCAAAAAACAAAACAAAACAAAAGAAGAAGAAGGAAAAAGAAAGAAAAAAATGTCTAGGTGATGGAAAAAAGACCCAAAACACTGAAAGTTAAGATTCCCCTGGAAAGTCCAAAACAGAGCTGTGAGCTGAGGCAGGAGAACGGTGTGAGCCCCAATCCTGCAGAGAGCCCTCAGCCCAGCTCCCACTTCTCACGGCCCCGTTCTCTGTCCAGCATGACGTGCTGACCGCTCCACCGCCAGCCTGGGAAGGAGGCGGTTATCCTTCTCAGTGAGCAATGAGAAGACATCGCTTGCCTGGAGGGGAGATTCTCTTAGGCTGCAGAGCTGCAGCTGCTTTTCTTTTTTTTTAAATTTTTATTGCATTTTAGGTTTTGGGGTACATGTGCAGAACATGCAAGATAGTTGCATAGGTACACACATGGCAGTGTGTTTTGCTGCCTTCCTCCCCTTCACCCACATTTGGCATTTCTCCCCAGGCTATTCCTCCCCAGCTCCCCCCCGCACTGTCCCTCCCTCATTCCCCCCAATAGACCCCAGTGTGTAGTACCCCCCTCCCTGTGTCCATGTGTTCTCATTGTTCATCACCCGCCTGAGTGAGAATATATCGTATTTCATTTTCTGTTCTTGTGTCAGTTTGCTGAGAATGATGTTCTCCAGATTCATCCATGTCCTTACAAAGGACACAAACTCATCATTTTTGATTGCTGCATAATATTCCGTGGTGTATATGTGCCACATTTTCCCAGTCCAGTCTGACATTGATGGGCATCTGGGTTGGTTCCAGCGCTTTTCATTTGCCCACAGCTGCACTGCCCCGTTCAGTGGCATTGTAAGTGCTTAGTAAGCACACACGAGGAGTTGCTACAGCAACAGGATTCTGCCCCTCAGCCCTGGTCTGACGGCTCTGTCAGATATCGGCCAAGTTGTGCTAAGTCTGTAAATACATGTGAAGACAGAGATGTTTAAAGTATATCACGTGATGAACCTGAAGGACACTACGCCAGGTACAGAGAAACAAGTACTGCGTGACCAGTCCTCCATGTGCAATCTTTAAAAGGTCAAATACATAGAAACGGAGTACAGCCGTGTGACCAGAAGGAGGAAACGGGAGGGATGTAGGTCAAAGGGTACAAAGCCGCAGTGACGTGGGATGAAGAAGACGAGAGATGCAACGCGCAGCGTGGGGACCGTCATTCAGAGGATCGAATATTAGAAATTTGCTGAGAGATTTTAGGTGTTCTTTCTATGCTCAAAAAAAAAAAAACCCACAAAACTGCGAGGTGATGAATATGTGAATCTGCCTGACTGTAGTAATCATTTCAGTATGTGTATGTGACCAAAACATCATACTGTGCACCTTAAATAAATACAGTGAAAAGGAAACAGCCGGGCGTGGTGGCGGGCACCTGCAGTCCCAGCTACTCGGGAGGCTGAGGCAGGAGAATCACGTGAAACTGGCAGGCGAAAGTTGCATTGAGCCAAGATTGTGCCATTGCACTCCAGCCTGAGTGACAGAGTGAGACTCTGTCGAAAATTAAAAAAAAAGAAAGAAAGAAGAAAAAGATCAAATAAAACACGTTTGCTCTGGTTTGTACATGTGTAGACAAATGAGGAAGATCTGTATCTGAAACTTGATATGGGAAATAGGAGAACACAGGGAACTTACCTTTTCTAGACCTTATTCATTTCTGTATCGATTGACATTTTTTCCAAGAAGCATACATAACTTTCTGATTAAATAAAGAGAAAAGGAGGTGTTCCCTAGGGCAGGTACCAGGTTGGTACGATTCTGGTGGCCTTGAAATGAGATGATACTGACAGTGGTTCTCTCCTTCTTTTCCATGCCCTGTCGTCACACCAGCCTCCACGTGGCAAAGCTCCTTTTTCAAAATGTCCTCCTTCCCCAATAGATGCCAATTCTTCCTCAAGTCACAGGGCATGCATTGCATAAGGCTCGTGCTCTGCCCTGTGACGCAGCATTTGAACAGGAGTGCAGCAGAGCCCACAGGTGATCAGACCAGCATCCGTGAGGGACAGAACCTATTAGGATCTAGCAGAGAGCAACACACCTCACAGTCCAGACGTGACCCAGAGAAAGAAACCTCTCTTCTAAAGCAGCAGGGAATGGGTGCCCAGGTGCCAGCTGAGCAGGCCAGGACATACCCATGAAACACTGCATGGCTCAGACCCAAGGAAGAAACAGAAGTTTCTGGAAATCCTGGGGGGCCTGACGCTGTGTTGAGGATGTGGTGCCAGATGCAGCTGAGGAGGCAGTTAGTATCTACGCTGCCATGGCTTGAATAATGGGGTCCCTCCAAAATTCATGTTAGAAATTAATTCCGAGCTGGGTGCTTGTAACCCTATGATTGGGAGGCCAAGGCAAGATAATCTCTTGGGTCCAGGAGTTCAAGACCAGCCTGGGCAACATGGTGAAACCCCGTCTCTACGAAAAATGCAAAACTTAGCCAGGTGTGGTGGCACATACCCGTGGTCCCCAGCTGCTTGGGAGGCTGAGGTGGGAGGGTCATTTGAACCCTGCAAGTCAAGGCTGCAGTGAGCCGAGATTGTCACTGCACTCCAGTCTGAATGACAGAGCCAAATCCTGCCTTAAAATAAATAAATAAATAAACAAAATTTTAAAAAGAACTGAAAACAGTATGAAGGGATGTGGTCTTTGTAGGGTAACTGACATGCGGGCTTTGCCCTCAAGAATGGGATTAACACCCTTGTGAAAGGGCTCCAGGTTCCAGGGGGTGCAGTCTCTTGCCTTTCTGCCACTAGGTACCATCGTGGAAGCCGAGAGCAGTCCTCACTGGGCACCAAGGCCAGTGCCTTGACCTTGGACCTCACGGCCTCCCGAGTTCTAAAAAATACATTTCTGTTCTTTATAAATTACCCCGTCTCAGGTGTTTTGTGAGTTCAAATGGACTAAGACATGAGGGGCTCAGCCAAGGCAGAGATCAGCCCAGAAGTCAGACATCCTCCCCTACCAGAGGGAGCAGAAGAGATGGGTGGGGAGCGTTTGCCAAGAAAGAGACTGCATTTCAAATGGAAAGTGGCTGGCTGATATTAAAAATGGCAATTTCACTTTCTCTCACTGGTGAAAATGTGACATAGCAGGAAGGGAAAAGTCATGAACGAAGACAAATTGGGTTTTAGAAAGTACAGTCGTAATATGACTGAGATTTTGTGAGGAGAAGCCACCTCCTGCTGCCCCTGCTGCTCCTCCCTCTTTCCAGGGATGAGTGTTACCTGGCACCTGAGTGCTGGGCTGACTCAGCTTCCCCAGCTGAGACGGGTTTTCCTAATGTGTCCATGACCCAAGAGTTCCTGGTCCTCTGCACTTTCTGAGACACGGATTAAAATGTGAATGGCCGTGATGAAAAAGCTGTTTACTTTATGAGAGGCAAGTCCTTAATATAAGCATGCTATGGAACATACTTGGAATTGGCCTCTCAGCCCCATTTAGCTTCTCCTTTTCCTGTTTATAATCCGACCTCTAGAACTCACCGAGAGGGTTAGAGGCTTTTCTCATGGTTCTTTGCCTCATCTACCTTTGAGGAATGGCCCCAATCCTCTCCAATATTTCTGAAAGACACATTCCAAGTTAAAGCAAATTGAGAAGACTTTATTGCAGACTCAAAAAGAGAAGGAAAATAGATAAGCATTCTTCATTACACAAGTAATAGGTAGTATGAATTTGCTTTTTGTTTGTTTGAGACGGAGTCTCACTCTGTTGCCCAGACTGGGGTGCAGTGGCGCGATCTCAGCTCACTGTAACCTCCACCTCCTGGGTTCAAGCGATTCTTCTGTCTCAGCCTCCTAGGTAGCTGGGATTTCAGGCATGCGCCACCACGCCTGGCTAATTTTTGTATTTTTAGTACAGAAGGGGTTTCACCATATTGGCCAGGCTGGTCTCAAACTCCCAGCCTCAGGTGATCCACCTGCCTTCGCCTCCCAAAGTGCTAGGATTACAGGCACGGGCCGCCACGCCCAGCCAATCGTATGAGTTTGTGAGCCCTACATGGCTTGACTAAAAAACAGAGACTGAGTCGCTTATACTTCATTTCATTGCTGAAACATAAAGTTTCACATTTGAGGGAATAAATTCAATCCCACATATATTTTTTTTCTTTTTCATAATTGTGGGTACTTTCAAAAAATTTTATCTCCTTTTGAATACATTTTTAGTTAATTGATCTTTACTGTGAAGTATAAAAACAAAATCTTGGCCTCACGGTATACTTACATTTATAAGTTTGTTGACAAGATGTAAAAGAAGGGCTTTTACATAAAGTAGACAGATTTCAGGTTTCTGTTTAAAATTTAGAATTCTAGAACTAAGTCAACCACCGTCCCTTCAACAAACGTGGAACCAGGAGCTTGTGCATGTGGCCTCACTGAGCATGCGCTCAAGTTTTCCACAGTCCCCCCCACTCCCTACTACCTCCTACTTTCCATCCACACCTGTCATTTATACTGCACAACAGAAACTGTAGGAATTTGAATTCACAACTCCTGACTTTCAACTTTATCTTTAAATAAATAAATAATCAACAAATAAACAATTCAAGTTACTTTATCAGAAATAAGGGACATTTGAGAACAGTCAGTTATCTGCAGGGAAAAAAAAAGGTTATTTTAGTACCGCTTGTCCATAACATGTGGCTATTCACAAGAGCCAAGAGGTAGAGGCAACCCATGCATCCATCAGCAAATGAACAAAAAAACAAAACATGGTACCATGTTTACATGGTATTACACACCATGGGATAGTCTAATTTTAGAAAGAAAGGAGGCCAGGCACGGTGGCTCATGCCTGTAATCCCAGCACTTTGGGAGGCCAAGGCGGGTGGATCACGAGGTCAAGAGATCAAGACCATCCAGGTCAACATGGTGAAACCCCGTCTCTACTAAAAATACAAAAAATTAGCTGGGCATGGTGGCGTGTGCCTGTAATCCCAGCTACTCAGGAGGCTGAGGCAGGAGAATTGCCTGAACCCACGAGGCGGAGGTTGCGGTGAGCCGAGATCGAGCCATTGCACTCCAGCCTGGGTAACAAGAGTGAAACTCCGTCTCGAAATAAATAAAAAGTAAGAAACTGTATTTCACTTTACCAGACATACCAATATAAACAATAAATGGACTGAAGTCGTGAAATACATTGATAAGCATAGTGAAAATAATGGAAAATACATACCACTTTTGCCTCTGAGGTCATCCCTAAAAGAGGTAACAGTGGGGAGAAGTTTCTGCTTCATGCAATTCTGTATCATTTGTTTGTTGCAAATAACATCAGCAATTTGTTAAAAAGTTATGGAAAAAGTTAAAAAGAGTTCCTGTTAAAAAGGGCAGGGGATGCCGGGCGCGGTGGCTCACACCTGTAATCCCAGAACTTTGGGAGCTGAGCCAGGTGGATCACCTGAAGCCAGGAGTTCAAGACCATCCTAGTCAACATGGTGAAGCCCGGTCTCTACTAAAGATACAAACATTAGCTGGGCACGGTGGCGCGTGCCTGTAATCCCAGCTACTCGGGAGGCTGAGGAGGAGAATTGCCTGAACCCAGGAGGCGGAGGTTGCGGTGAGCCGAGATCGCGCCATTGCACTCCAGCCTGGGTAACAAGGGCAGAAAACTCCATCTCAAAAAGTAAAAGGTGGGGGCAGGAGAGAAAGCCCCGGTGTCACTTCTAAAATCGCTAAGAGCAACAAGAAAGAGAAACAGAAAAGGAATCTCCACTTCTATGAGGGGACTGACCGCAGGTGCTCTGCGCCTGGGGCTGGGAGGAGGAGGCCCAGGATGAGGAGACCCTCTGCAGACCTTGGGGTGGCAAAGAAAACCAAGATTTCGCCGGGCGCGGTGGCTCACGCCTGTAATCCCAGCACTTTGGGAGGCCGAGGCGGGTGGATCACGAGGTCAAGAGATCGAGACCATCCTGGTCCACACGGTGAAACCCCGTCTCTACTAAAGATACAAAAAATTAGCTGGGCATGATGGTGCGTGCCTGTAATCCCAGCTACTCAGGAGGCTGAGGCAGGAGAATTGCCTGAACCCAGGAGGCGGAGGTTGAGGTGAGCCGAGATCGCGCCATTGCACTCCAGCCTGGATAACAAGAGCGAAACTCCGTCTCAAAAAAAAGAAAAAAAAAAAGAAAACCAAGATTTCTCCAGGACTGAAGCACAAACGATTGGGAATCGTCAACCCCGAGCCCCGCTCTCTT
This sequence comes from Saguinus midas, assembly GCA_021498475.1. Classification (NCBI taxonomy): domain Eukaryota; kingdom Metazoa; phylum Chordata; class Mammalia; order Primates; family Cebidae; genus Saguinus; species Saguinus midas. The sequence continues at coordinate 35,339,927 of CM038411.1, read as the reverse complement.
TGGAACCACAGGTCAAGTTCGTGGGCGAACCTCGAAACCTCTTGGGCACCGTGAGCCAGGCAGGAAGTGGGAGGAAAGCGGACAAGCATCGCAAGTGTTACCGGCACGGGAGGAACTGCGGGCCGGGACCCGCCTAAGCCACACAGACGCCAGTCAGCTGAGAAGTGCAGGTAAATCACCCCAAATCTGTGACACGGAGGGTTTTGTTGTGGGTCAAGGAGACTTCGCGTTAGTCTGGAGCGGACCACACCCAGCACGGAGACGCAGAGAGCACGGGATGGAGGAGGAAGGCAGGACTCAGCTGCCTGCCCTGCTCGCTGGTACCCTGCCCGCTGGTGCCCGGCCTGCTGGTGCCCTGTCTGTTGATGCCAGACCTGCTGGGCCCGGTCTGGGGGTCCCCGGCCTGCTGGGCCCTGGCCTGGGGGTCCCACTGCTTCAGCGCTGGAACCTCGCCACCAGTGTGACTAGCGATGACCTGACACACCCTTTCTCAGAACAAGGATTTCAAGTGCATGAAACACAACGCAGAGATGACAAAGGGAACGTTAAAATATTTTTAAAGTTTGTAACATTTATGCACTGATTAATCAGATCAAGCAGCGGGCCTCATAACTGGCATAATTTGAAGGTAGTGGTGACAGCAACTGTTTCAGCAAATGTGTAACAATATAAAAGTATCTAATTTCTACTGGTGAAAAATGTATCAAATCTACTGAACTACGGGGCTGTGTCACTCACATTCATTAGAGAAAATAAATTTGGCCGGGCGCGGTGGCTCAAGCCTGTAATCCCAGCTACTCAGGAGGCTGAAATAGGAGAATTGCTTGAGCTCAGGAGACGGAGGTTGCAGTGAGCCGAGATCATGCCATTGCACTCCAGCCTGGGTTACAAGACCGAAACTCCGTCTCAAAAATAAATAAATAACATCCCATGATGGTTAAATAAAATTTTTGGCCAAGTTTGGTGGCTCAGGCCTATAATTCCAGCAGTTTGAGAGGTTGAGGTGGGTGGAAACCTGAGGTCAGAAGTTTGAGACCAGCCTGGCCAACATGGTGAAACCCGTCTCTACTAAAGATACAAAAATTAGCTGGGCATGGTGGCGCATGCCTGTAATCCCAGCACTTTGGGAGGCCGAGGCGGGTGGATCACGAGGTCAAGAGATCGAGACCATCCTGGTCAACATGGTGAAACCCGTCTCTACTAAAGATACAAACATTAGCTGGGCACGGTGGCGCGTGCCTGTAATCCCAGCTACTCAGGAGGCTGAAATAGGAGAATTGCTTGAGCTCAGGAGACGGAGGTTGCAGTGAGCCGAGATCATGCCATTGCACTCCAGCCTGGATAACAAGAGCGAAACTCCGTCTCAAAAATAAATAAATAAATAAATAACATCCCATGATGGTTAAATAAAATTTTTGGCCAAGTTTGGTGGCTCAGGCCTATAATTCCAGCAGTTTGAGAGGTTGAGGTGGGTGGAAACCTGAGGTCAGAAGTTTGAGACCAGCCTGGCCAACATGGTAAAACCCCATCTCTACTAAAGATACAAAAATTAGCTGGGCGTGGTGGCACGTGCCTGTAATCCCAGCTACTCAGGAGGCTGAAATAGGAGAATTGCTTGAGCTCAGGAGACGGAGGTTGCAGTGAGCCAAGATTGCACCATTGCACTCCAGCCTGGGTTACAAGACCGAAACTCCGTCTCAAAAAAAAAAAAAGAAAACCAAGATTTCTCCAGGACTGAAGCACAAACGATTGGGAATCGTCCTCTCAGCCCCATTTAGCTTCTCCTTTTCCTGTTTATAATCCGACCTCTAGAACTCACCGAGAGGGTTAGAGGCTTTTCTCATGGTTCTTTGCCTCATCTACCTTTGAGGAATGGCCCCAATCCTCTCCAATATTTCTGAAAGACACATTCCAAGTTAAAGCAAATTGAGAAGACTTTATTGCAGACTCAAAAGAGAAGGAAAATAGATAAGCATTCTTCATTACACAAGTAATAGGTAGTATGAATTTGCTTTTTGTTTGTTTGAGACGGAGTCTCACTCTGTTGCCCAGACTGGGGTGCAGTGGCGCGATCTCAGCTCACTGCAACCTCCGCCTCCTGGGTTCAGGCACCTCCTGCCTCAGCCTCCTGAGTAGCTGGGATTACAGGCACGCGCCACCATGCCCAGCTAATTTTTGTATTTTTAGTACAGAAGGGTTTCACCATATTGGCCAGGCTGGTCTCAAACTCCCAGCCTCAGGTGATCCACCTGCCTCGCCTCCCAAAGTGCTGGGATTACAGGCACGGCCGCCACGCCCAGCCAATCGTATGAGTTTGTGAGCCCTACATGGCTTGACTAAAAACAGAGACTGAGTCGCTTATACTTCATTTCATTGCTGAAACATAAAGTTTCACATTTGAGGGAATAAATTCAATCACATATATTTTTTTTTCTTTTCATAATTGTGGGTACTTTCAAAAATTTTATCTCCTTTTGAATACATTTTAGTTAATTGATCTTTACTGTGAAGTATAAAAACAAAATCTTGGCCTCACGGTATACTTACATTTATAAGTTTGTTGACAAGATGTAAAGAAGGCTTTACATAAAGTAGACAGATTTCAGGTTTCTGTTTAAAATTTAGAATTCTAGAACTAAGTCAACCACCGTCCCTTCAACAAACGTGGAACCAGGAGCTTGTGCATGTGGCCTCACTGAGCATGCGCTCAAGTTTTCCACAGTCCCCCACTCCCTACTACCTCCTACTTTCCATCCACACCTGTCATTTATACTGCACAACAGAAACTGTAGGAATTTGAATTCACAACTCCTGACTTTCAACTTTATCTTTAAATAAATAAATAAATAAATAAATAAATAAATAAATAACATCCCATGATGGTTAAATAAAATTTTTGGCCAAGTTTGGTGGCTCAGGCCTATAATTCCAGCAGTTTGAGAGGTTGAGGTGGGTGGAAACCTGAGGTCAGAAGTTTGAGACCAGCCTGGCCAACATGGTGAAACCCGTCCCTACTAAAAATACAAAAATTAGCTGGGCATGGTGGCGCATGCCTGTAATCCCAGCACTTTGGGAGGCCGAGGCGGGTGGATCACGAGGTCAAGAGATCGAGACCATCCTGGTCAACATGGTGAAACCCGTCCCTACTAAAAATACAAAAATTAGCTGGGCATGGTGGCGCATGCCTGTAATCCCAGCACTTTGGGAGGCCGAGGCGGGTGGATCACGAGGTCAAGAGATCAAGACCATCCTGGTCAACATGGTGAAACCCCGTCTCTACTAAAAATACAAAAATTAGCTGGGCATGGTGGCGCATGCCTGTAATCCCAGCTACTCAGGAGGCTGAGGCAGGAGAATTGCCTGAACCCAGGAGGCGGAGGTTGCAGTGAGCCGAGATCGTGCCATTGCACTCCAGCCTGGGTAACAAGAGCGAAACTCCGTCTCAAAAAAAAAAAATGGCAGAAAATTAATTTATCCAATCTCAGAAGGAAAATGGATGATATAAGTTTAGAGGTAATAAAAGACACAAAGGAAATAATGAATCACCTAATGTGTATATACATTTTAAATGTCTATGTAAAAACGTATTTTTAAGGCAAATAACATTTTGAAAGCAATTCAGCCATATAAATCAGAAGCTTTGAAAAATCTTATCCCCAAAATGGACAGTGGGAGTAGGAGAGTCCATTTTGAAGGCACACTTATTTGTATTCCTAAAGGCAAGGAAGTAGTCGAAATCAAAACGTGGGGCACAGGATATATTTTCAATAAATACTCTTCTACAGTTTAAAATCCCATGATGGCCAGGCGCAATGGCTGACGCCTGTAATCCCAGCACCTTGGGAGGCCGAGGCGGGTGGATCATGAGGTCAAGAGATCAAGACCATCCTGGTCAACATGGTGAAACCCGTCCCTACTAAAATACAAAAATTAGCTGGGCATGGTGGCGCATGCCTGTAATCCCAGCTACTCAGGAGGCTGAGGCAGGAGGTGCCTGAACCCAGGAGGCAGAGGTTGCAGTGAGCCAAGATCATGCCATTGCACTCCAGCCTGGGTTACAAGACCGAAACTCCGTCTCAAAAATAAATAAATAAATAACATCCCATGATGGTTAAATAAAAATTTTTGGCCAAGTTTGGTGGCTCAGGCCTATAATTCCAGCAGTTTGAGAGGTTGAGGTGGGTGGAAACCTGAGGTCAGAAGTTTGAGACCAGCCTGGCCAACATGGTAAAACCCCATCTCTACTTAAAACACTAAGAAAAAAAATAGCCAGGTGTGGTTACTGGCACCTGTAATCCCAACTACTCAGGAGGCTTAAATAGGAGAATTGCTTGAGCTCAGGAGACGGAGGTTGCAGTGAGCCAAGATTGCACCATTGCACTCCAGCCTGGGTAACAAGAGGGAAACTCCATCTCAAAAAGTAAAGGTGGGGCAGGAGAAAGCCCGGTGTCACTTCTAAAATCGCTAAGAGCAACAAGAAGAGAAACAGAAAAGGAATCTCCACTTCTATGAGGGGACTGACCGCAGGTGCTCTGCGCCTGGGGCTGGGAGGAGGAGGCCCAGGATGAGGAGACCCTCTGCAGACCTTGGGGTGGCAAAGAAAACCAAGATTTCGCGGGCAGTGGCTCACGCCTGTAATCCCAGCACTTTGGGAGGCCGAGGCGGGTGGATCACGAGGTCAAGAGATCAAGACCATCCTGGTCAACATGGTGAAACCCGTCCCTACTAAAAATACAAAAATTAGCTGGGCATGGTGGCGCATGCCTGTAATCCCAGCTACTCAGGAGGCTGAGGCAGGAGAATTGCCTGAACCCAGGAGGCGGAGGTTGCAGTGAGCCAAGATTGCACCATTGCACTCCAGCCTGGGTAACAAGAGGGAAACTCCATCTCAAAAAAAAAAAAAAAGAAAACCAAGATTTCTCCAGGACTGAAGCACAAACGATTGGGAATCGTCAACCCCGAGCCCGCTCTCTTTGGAACCACAGGTCAAGTTCGTGGGCGAACCTCGAAACCTCTTGGGCACCGTGAGCCAGGAAGGAAGTGGGAGGAAACGGACAAGCATCGCAAGTGTTACCGGCACGGGAGGAACTGCGGGCCGGGACCGCCTAAGCCACACAGACGCCAGTCAGCTGAGAAGTGCAGGTAAATCACCCCAAATCTGTGACACGGAGGGTTTTGTTGTGGGTCAAGGAGACTTGGCGTTAGTCTGGAGCGGACCACACCCAGCACGGAGGCGCAGAGAGCACGGGATGGAGGAGGAAGGCAGGACTCAGCTGCCTGCCCTGCTCGCTGGTACCCTGCCCGCTGGTGCCCGGCCTGCTGGTGCCCTGTCTGTTGATGCCAGACCTGCTGGGCCGGTCTGGGGTCCCCGGCCTGCTGGGCCCTGGCCTGGGGTCCCACTGCTTCAGCGCTGGAACCTCGCCACCAGTGTGACTAGCGATGACCTGACACACCCTTTCTCAGAACAAGGATTTCAAGTGCATGAAACACAACGCAGAGATGACAAAGGGAGCGTTAAAATATTTTTAAGTTTGTAACATTTATGCACTGATTAATCAGATCAAGCAGCGGGCCTCATAACTGGCATAATTTGAAGGTAGTGGTGACAGCAACTGTTTCAGCAAATGTGTAACAATATAAAAGTATCTAATTTCTACTGGTGAAAAATGTATCAAATCTACTGAACTACGGGCTGTGTCACTCACATTCATTAGAGAAAATAAATTTGGCGGTGCGCGGTGGCTCAAGCCTGTAATCCCAGCACTTTGGGAGGCCGAGGCGGGTGGATCACGAGGTCAAGAGATCAAGACCATCCTGGTCAACATGGTGAAACCCGTCCCTACTAAAAATACAGTTAGCCAGGAGTGGTTTCGTGTGCCCATAGTCCCAGCTACTTGGAAGGCTGAGGCAGGAGAATTGCTTGAACCCGGAGGCAGAGGTCACAGTGAGCTGAGATGGCACCAGTGCACTCCAGCCTGGGTGACAGGGCAAAACTCTGTCTCAAAAAAAAAAAATGGCAGAAAATTAATTTATCCAATCTCAGAAGGAAAATGGATGATATAAGTTTAGAGGTAATAAAAGACACAAAGGAAATAATGAATCACCTAATGTGTATATACATTTTAAATGTCTATGTAAAAACGTATTTTTAAGGCAAATAACATTTTGAAAGCAATTCAGCCATATAAATCAGAAGCTTTGAAAAATCTTATCCCCAAAATGGACAGTGGGAGTAGGAGAGTCCATTTTGAAGGCACACTTATTTGTATTCCTAAAGGCAAGGAAGTAGTCGAAATCAAAACGTGGGGCACAGGATATATTTTCAATAAATACTCTTCTACAGTTTAAAATCCCATGATGGCCAGGCGCAATGGCTGACGCCTGTAATCCCAGCACCTTGGGAGGCCGAGGCGGGTGGATCATGAGGTCAAGAGATCAAGACCATCCTGGTCAACATGGTGAAACCCGTCCCTACTAAAAATACAAAAATTAGCTGGGCATGGTGGCGCATGCCTGTAATCCCAGCTACTCAGGAGGCTGAGGCAGGAGAATTGCCTGAACCCAGGAGGCGGAGGTTGCGGTGAGCCGAGATCGCGCCATTGCACTCCAGCCTGGGTAACAAGAGGGAAACTCCATCTCGAAATAAATAAAAAGTAAAACTGTATTTCACTTTACCAGACATACCAATATAAACAATAAATGGACTGAAGTCGTGAAATACATTGATAAGCATAGTGAAAATAATGGAAAATACATACCACTTTTGCCTCTGAGGTCATCCCTAAAGAGGTAACAGTGGGAGAAGTTTCTGCTTCATGCAATTCTGTATCATTTGTTTGTTGCAAATAACATCAGCAATTTGTTAAAAAGTTATGGAAAAAGTTAAAAGAGTTCCTGTTAAAAGGGCAGGGGATGCGGGCGCGGTGGCTCACGCCTGTAATCCCAGCACTTTGGGAGGCTGAGGCGGGTGGATCACGAGGTCAGGAGTTCAAGACCATCCTGGTCAACATGGTGAAACCTGGTCTCTACTGAAAGTTATGAAAATTAGCTGAGCATGGTGGCTTCGCCTGTAATCCCAGCTACTCAGGAGGCTGAGGCAGGAGAATTGCCTGAACCCAGGAGGCGGAGGTTGCGGTGAGCCGAGATCGCGCCATTGCACTCCAGCCTGGGTAACAAGAGCGAAACTCCGTCTCAAAAATAAATAAATAAATAAATAAAAATAAAATAATTTTATATCCGTAGCATGGAATGTTCCACATCTGTTAAAAGAATGAAATAATTTATACTTAAATAAGTTTTTTAAAAATGGAGGTGGGGATATTTGGGTCTATCCAGATGAAGTAGCAAGTTCCATCCCAAGGCCTTCCAGGTCCTCACTTACAACACATCAAACAGGCACAGGAACACCTGACAGATTCAAAGGGAAGGTGGATGCCAGGGCATCATGGCTGTAGAAACTACAGGGTGGTGAGGTCCCTGGATCCCCTTCTTGTCCCTCATAGATCCTGGACAGGGCACTGAAGAAGGCCTTAATCCAGAATGGCCAACACAACACAGACAAAAAAAAGGTTTCTTGCCCCTAACCAAAGGACCAAGGAAAGGTTGGCCTAAAAATGGAAAACAGAAAACCCAAACACCAACAGAAAATGAACACACACTGCAGGCCCCAACCGCAGGTCAGTTTACCTAATGCCCAGCCATGCCCAGATGTCAGAAAGAAGGTTTCATGGGGCATGCTTGCCCTACACATTTCCATCATGCTCAGAGTCCCCTGACATCCACAAGCAAGCCATTTCAAACACAATGAAACAGGTAGGCTGAAAGTTAAAGGATTAAAATATATATATATATGGGGCTGGGCATGATGCCCCCACCTATAATCCCAGCACTTTGAGAAACCCACCAGGGAGGATAGCTTAAGCCCAGGAGTTTGAGACCAGCCTGGGCAATACGGTGAGACCCCATCCCCTAAAAAACAAACAAATCAAAAACGACATACAAAAGTTAATAATGAAAAAAACAGGAGTCTATATAAAGTAGACTTCAGAATAAACAAAATTACTGAGGTGAAGAGGGTTATTACACAATAAAGAAGGGTCACCCCAGCAAGACCTGGTGAGAGCTAATGTGCATACACCAAACAAGAGCCTCAAAATACTGTAAGCAAAAGCTTACAGAGCTGAAAACTATGCACATCCACAATCACAGCTGGAGACTTCAACCCCACTCTCAGCGACTGATAGAACTACTTGATATAGAAACTGTTTTTTAAAAACAAAATGGAGATGAAGTCTCAATATGTTGCCCAGGCTAGTCTTGAACTCCTGGGCTGAACGATCTTCTGGCCTCGGCCTGCCAAAGTTCTGGAATTACAGGTGTGAGCCACAGCACCCAGCTGACATACAAGCTTTTAAAAACCTAGAAGCAAATTCCCCAAAGTGGGGACAATTCTAGTTGTGTTTTACTACACAATTAGAATAGACGTTTTCTAAATTTCTTTTTTCTAAATTTCTTTTTTCACTTTCACATTTAAGTCACTGTGTCTTCTTTTTGCTTCATTCTGTCAAATAACAACACATAATATTACATATGATAATCATTTTAAGATTACGGAATTCATCTATGTGGTGATACATATTTTATTATAATATGTGTGAGTTGAAAGCCAGAAGCATGACGATTGTGAAGCTGACAGACCCCTGCTGTGGTCTAAACGTTTGTGTCCCCTCTAAATTCATATGTTAAAATCTGGTCAGCAGCAGGGGCTCATGGGCTCACGCCTGTAATCCCAGCACTTTGGGAGGCCGAGGCGGGTGGATCACGAGGTCAAGAGATCGAGACCATCCTGGTCAACATGGTGAAACCTGGTCTCTACTGAAAGTTATGAAAATTAGCTGAGCATGGTGGCTTCCGCCTGTAATCCCAGCTACTCAGGAGGCTGAGGCAGGAGAATTGCCTGAACCCAGGAGGCGGAGGTTGCGGTGAGCCGAGATCGCGCCATTGCACTCCAGCCTGGGTAACAAGAGCGAAACTCCGTCTCAAAAAAAAGAAAAAAAAAAAGAAAACCAAGATTTCTCCAGGACTGAAGCACAAACGATTGGGAATCGTCAACCCCGAGCCCCGCTCTCTTTGGAACCACAGGTCAAGTTCGTGGGCGAACCTCGAAACCTCTTGGGCACCGTGAGCCAGGAAGGAAGTGGGAGGAAACGGACAAGCATCGCAAGTGTTACCGGCACGGGAGGAACTGCGGGCCGGGACCCGCCTAAGCCACACAGACGCCAGTCAGCTGAGAAGTGCAGGTAAATCACCCCAAATCTGTGACACGGAGGGTTTTGTTGTGGGTCAAGGAGACTTCGCGTTAGTCTGGAGCGGACCACACCCAGCACGGAGACGCAGAGAGCACGGGATGGAGGAGGAAGGCAGGACTCAGCTGCCTGCCCTGCTCGCTGGTACCCTGCCCGCTGGTGCCCGGCCTGCTGGTGCCCTGTCTGTTGATGCCAGACCTGCTGGGCCCGGTCTGGGGGTCCCCGGCCTGCTGGGCCCTGGCCTGGGGGTCCCACTGCTTCAGCGCTGGAACCTCGCCACCAGTGTGACTAGCGATGACCTGACACACCCTTTCTCAGAACAAGGATTTCAAGTGCATGAAACACAACGCAGAGATGACAAAGGGAACGTTAAAATATTTTTTAAGTTTGTAACATTTATGCACTGATTAATCAGATCAAGCAGCGGGCCTCATAACTGGCATAATTTGAAGGTAGTGGTGACAGCAACTGTTTCAGCAAATGTGTAACAATATAAAAGTATCTAATTTCTACTGGTGAAAAATGTATCAAATCTACTGAACTACGGGGCTGTGTCACTCACATTCATTAGAGAAAATAAATTTGGCCGGGCGCGGTGGCTCAAGCCTGTAATCCCAGCACTTTGGGAGGCCGAGGCGGGTGGATCACGAGGTCAAGAGATCAAGACCATCCTGGTCAACATGGTGAAACCCGTCCCTACTAAAAATACAAAAATTAGCTGGGCATGGTGGCGCATGCCTGTAATCCCAGCTACTCAGGAGGCTGAGGCAGGAGAATTGCCTGAACCCAGGAGGCAGAGGTTGCAGTGAGCCGAGATCATGCCATTGCACTCCAGCCTGGGTTACAAGACCGAAACTCCGTCTCAAAAATAAATAAATAAATAACATCCCATGATGGTTAAATAAAATTTTTGGCCAAGTTTGGTGGCTCAGGCCTATAATTCCAGCAGTTTGAGAGGTTGAGGTGGGTGGAAACCTGAGGTCAGAAGTTTGAGACCAGCCTGGCCAACATGGTAAAACCCATCTCTACTTAAAACACTAAGAAAAAAAAATAGCCAGGTGTGGTTACTGGCACCTGTAATCCCAACTACTCAGGAGGCTGAAATAGGAGAATTGCTTGAGCTCAGGAGGCGGAGGTTGCAGTGAGCCAAGATTGCACCATTGCACTCCAGCCTGGGTAACAAGAGGAAACTCCATCTCAAAAAGTAAAGGTGGGGGCAGGAGAAAGCCCGGTGTCACTTCTAAAATCGCTAAGAGCAACAAGAAAGAGAAACAGAAAAGGAATCTCCACTTCTATGAGGGGACTGACCGCAGGTGCTCTGCGCCTGGGGCTGGGAGGAGGAGGCCCAGGATGAGGAGACCTCTGCAGACCTTGGGGTGGCAAAGAAAACCAAGATTTCGCTGGGCGCGGTGGCTCACGCCTGTAATCCCAGCACTTTGGGAGGCCGAGGCGGGTGGATCACGAGGTCAAGAGATCAAGACCATCCTGGTCAACATGGTGAAACCCCGTCTCTACTAAAGATACAAAAATTAGCTGGGCATGGTGGCGTGCCTGTAATCCCAGCTACTCAGGAGGCTGAGGCAGGAGAATTGCCTGAACCCAGGAGGCGGAGGTTGCGGTGAGCCGAGATCGCGCCATTGCACTCCAGCCTGGGCAATACAGGGCAGACCCCATCCCTAAAAACAAACAAACCAAAACGACATACAAAAGTTAATAATGAAAAACAGGAGTCTATATAAAGTAGACTTCAGAATAAACAAAATTACTGAGGTGAAGAGGGTTATTACACAATAAAGAAGGGTCACCCCAGCAAGACCTGGTGAGAGCTAATGTGCATACACCAAACAAGAGCCTCAAAATACTGTAAGCAAAAGCACAGAGCTGAAAACTATGCACATCCACAATCACAGCTGGAGACTTCAACCCCACTCTCAGCGACTGATAGAACTACTTGATATAGAAACTGTTTTTAAAACAAAATGGAGATGAAGTCTCAATATGTTGCCCAGCCTAGTCTTGAACTCCTGGGCTGAACGATCTTCTGGCCTCGGCCTGCCAAAGTTCTGGAATTACAGGTGTGAGCCACAGCACCCAGCTGACATACAAGCTTTAAAACCTAGAAGCAAATTCCCCAAAGTGGGGACAATTCTAGTTGTGTTTTACTACACAATTAGAATAGACGTTTTCTAAATTTCTTTTTCTAAATTTCTTTTTCACTTTCACATTTAAGTCACTGTGTCTTCTTTTGCTTCATTCTGTCAAATAACAACACATAATATTACATATGATAATCATTTTAAGATTACATGTGGTGATACATATTTTATGACCCCATAATATGTGTGAGTTGAAAGCCAGAAGCATGACGATTGTGAAGCTGACAGACCCCTGCTGTGGTCTAAACGTTTGTGTCCCCTCTAAATTCATATGTTAAAATCTGGTCAGCAGCAGGGGCTCATGGGCTCACGCCTGTAATCCCAGCACTTTGGGAGGCTGAGGCGGGTGGATCACGAGGTCAAGAGATCAAGACCATCCTGGTCAACATGGTGAAACCTGGTCTCTACTGAAAGTTATGAAAATTAGCTGAGCATGGTGGCTTCCGCCTGTAATCCCAGCTACTTGGGAGACAGGTAGGAGAATTGCTTGAACCGGGACCCGGGAGACAGAAGCTGCAGTGAGCCTAGATTATAGGACCTAGAAGGGCAGTGGCAGGGGCGCCCATGAGTTACGGAGCCACTGGGCCAGCTGGAGTGACTGTCTTGAAGTTTCTGTGCTCAGTATTCGAGCTTTTTGACAGCATCTTGTACTAACCTAGATTCACTGAAGTAGAAACAGCATTGCTTATTTAAAAGAGGCACAGACCTCCTTCTTTAGCAGTGAGGAGGTGGGTCTAAGCCTCTGCAGTTTTGCAGGGTGACTGCTGCTAAAGAGTCTAGCTGGTTTTGAGGGTGACTGACAGGGTCTGCTGTTTCTTCTAGTGATGATTAGAAGTCTCAGCAGAGCGACTAGAAATATGATGAGTTTCTAGGCTTCCTGCTTTTTTTTTTTTTTTAAAAAAGATGGGGTTTTACCCTGATGGCCAGGCTGGTCTTGAACTCCTGACCTCAGGTGATCCACCCATCTCGGCCTCTCAAAGTGCTAGGATTACAGGCCTGAGCCACCGCGCCTGGCCAAAAGGTTTTCATCAATTGCAGACTGACCCTACTGGGGATTTGAACCAGCAACCTTGAGTTACAGGCCCCACACCTTATCCAACTGTCAAGCAGACCACTTGGCTTCCTGCCTTTAACCCGACACTGGTCGTGACTCCAGGGGCTGCTCATAAGGGAATGAGCTGTGTTGCTCCTCTTGGGTGGGCATGTAGCGTAGCAGGGACTGGGAGGTCTTGGTTTGGAGGACAAGGTAAATGTTGGGGGTCAGGTAGACCCAGTGGGTAGGAGACAGAAGCAGGCTGTGGACCCGCAGAGGAAGGAGATGCCCGCACTGTTAATGCAGACACAGGTGGGTTGAGAACAGGTGCTGGAGAGCGCAGGTTCCCGTTCGAGGACTGGATCAGCTTGGGAGGAGAGACCCTTGGAGAACCCCTGTGTGGGAAGGGGCTCATGTTTGAGAGGCAGGAGGGAGGTAATGCGAGGGCTGGGTAAGGGGCCGTTAGCTTCAGGGAAGCCGAATGACCTGCGGCGGAGTGGAGTTAAAATGGGGATGAAGAACAATAGTTTCTTCTCGGGCAGGGTCGACGCGAGCACATTTTTTGGGGAGCCTCTGTGAGGTGCGAAAGGAACTGGGCAGGACTTTCATCTGCCTTTCGGAAATTTCTTTAAGTTTTTCAAAATTTACGGTCCTTTTTTTTTTGAGACGGAGTTTCGCTCTTGTCACCCAGGCTGGAGTGCAATGGCGCGATCTCGGCTCACCGCAACCTCTGCCTCCTGGGTTCAGGCAATTCTCCTGCCTCAGCCTCCTGAGTAGCTGGGATTACAGGCACGCGCCACCATGCCCAGCTAATTTTTGTATTTTAAATAGAGACGGGGTTTCACCATGTTGACCAGGGTGGTCTCGATCTTTTGACCTCGTGATCCACCCGCCTCGGCCTCCCAAAGTGCTGGGATTACAGGCTTGAGCCCCCGCGCCCGGCCCAAAATTTACGGTCTTAAGGGCAGCCTTGTCAAGGCCTGCAGTGAGGCAAGTAATCCGCTACGGGAAGCCCGGCGGGTCTGGGTGGCGCCCAGGAAGGCTCTTCCGGAGGCAGCGGCTCCCACGGGCTTAGGAGGGTCTCGCTGATGGAGAGCATCGGCTTGTGCCCGGGCTGGGAGCTCACTTGTCCTTCTCACGGAAGGAGCTAGAAGGGAGGATACATGACAACCCCACTCTCAGCGACTGATAGAACTACTTGATATAGAAACTGTTTTTAAAACAAAATGGAGATGAAGTCTCAATATGTTGCCCAGGCTAGTCTTGAACTCCTGGGCTGAGCGATCTTCTGGCCTCGGCCTGCCAAAGTTCTGGAATTACAGGTGTGAGCCACAGCACCCAGCTGACATACAAGCTTTTAAAACCTAGAAGCAAATTCCCCAAAGTGGGGACAATTCTAGTTGTGTTTTACTACACAATTAGAATAGGCGTTTTCTAAATTTCTTTTTCTAAATTTCTTTTTCACTTTCACATTTAAGTCACTGTGTCTTCTTTTGCTTCATTCTGTCAAATAACAACACATAATATTACATATGATAATCATTTTAAGATTACGGAATTCATCTATGTGGTGATACATATTTTATGACCCCATAATATGTGTGTGAGTTGAAAGCCAGAAGCATGACGATTGTAAAGCTGACAGACCCCTGCTGTGGTCTAAACGTTTGTGTCCCTCTAAATTCATATGTTAAAATCTGGTCAGCAGCAGGGGGGCTCATGGGCTCACGCCTGTAATCCCAGCACTTTGGGAGGCTGAAGCAGGAGGATCACTTGAGGCCAGGAGTTCAAGACGAGCCTGGTGCACACCTAACATCCCAGCTACTTGGGAGACTGAAGTGGAAGGATCATTTCAGCCCAGGGGTCCAAGGCCACAGTGATCTGTGATTGTGCACTCCAGCCGGGATGACAGAGAGACCCTGTCTCTTAAAACAACAAAAACAAGCCAGTTCAGCTTCTCTTCGTCTTGCTCTCACCCTCTCTTGCCCCTTTGCCTTCTGTCATGCGGTGACAGCATGAAGTCACTCACCAGATGCTGGCACCGCGCTCACTGTGCCCTCAGTCTCCCGGGCCTCCAGAACAATGAGCCAAATACATTTCTGTTCATTGTAAATCACCCTGGCAGCCGGGCACAGTGGCTCACGCCTGTAATTCCAGTACTTTGGGAGGCCAAGGCAGGTGGATCACCCAAGGTCAGGCGTTTGAGATCAGCCTGGCCAACATGGCGAAACTTCGTTTCTACTAAAAATACAGTTAGCCAGGAGTGGTTTCGTGTGCCCATAGTCCCAGCTACTTGGAAGGCTGAGGCAGGAGAATTGCTTGAACCCCGGAGGCAGAGGTCACAGTGAGCTGAGATGGCACCAGTGCACTCCAGCCTGGGTGACAGGGCAAAACTCTGTCTCAAAAAAAAAAAATGGCAGAAAATTAATTTATCCAATCTCAGAAGGAAAATGGATGATATAAGTTTAGAGGTAATAAAAGACACAAAGGAAATAATGAATCACCTAATGTGTATATACATTTTAAATGTCTATGTAAAAACGTATTTTTAAGGCAAATAACATTTTGAAAGCAATTCAGCCATATAAATCAGAAGCTTTGAAAAAATCTTATCCCCCAAAATGGACAGTGGGAGTAGGAGAGTCCATTTTTGAAGGCACACTTATTTGTATTCCTAAAGGCAAGGAAGTAGTCGAAATCAAAACGTGGGGCACAGGATATATTTTCAATAAATACTCTTCTACAGTTTAAAATCCCATGATGGCCAGGCGCAATGGCTGACGCCTGTAATCCCAGCACCTTGGGAGGCCGAGGCGGGTGGATCATGAGGTCAAGAGATCAAGACCATCCTGGTCAACATGGTGAAACCCCGTCCCTACTAAAAATACAAAAAATTAGCTGGGCATGGTGGCGCATGCCTGTAATCCCAGCTACTCAGGAGGCTGAGGCAGGAGAATTGCCTGAACCCAGGAGGCAGAGGTTGCAGTGAGCCAAGATCATGCCATTGCACTCCAGCCTGGGTTACAAGACCGAAACTCCGTCTCAAAAATAAATAAATAAATAACATCCCATGATGGTTAAATAAAAATTTTTTGGCCAAGTTTGGTGGCTCAGGCCTATAATTCCAGCAGTTTGAGAGGTTGAGGTGGGTGGAAACCTGAGGTCAGAAGTTTGAGACCAGCCTGGCCAACATGGTAAAACCCCATCTCTACTTAAAACACTAAGAAAAAAAATAGCCAGGTGTGGTTACTGGCACCTGTAATCCCAACTACTCAGGAGGCTTAAATAGGAGAATTGCTTGAGCTCAGGAGACGGAGGTTGCAGTGAGCCAAGATTGCACCATTGCACTCCAGCCTGGGTTACAAGACCGAAACTCCGTCTCAAAAATAAATAAATAACATCCCATGATGGTTAAATAAAAATTTTTGGCCAAGTTTGGTGGCTCAGGCCTATAATTCCAGCAGTTTGAGAGGTTGAGGTGGGTGGAAACCTGAGGTCAGAAGTTTGAGACCAGCCTGGCCAACATGGTAAAACCCCATCTCTACTTAAAACACTAAGAAAAAAAATAGCCAGGTGTGGTTACTGGCACCTGTAATCCCAACTACTCAGGAGGCTGAGGCAGGAGGTGCCTGAACCCAGGAGGCGGAGGTTGCTGTGAGCCGAGATCGTGCCATTGCACTCCAGCCTGGGTGACAGGGCAAAACTCTGTCTCAAAAAAAAAATGGCAGAAAATTAATTTATCCAATCTCAGAAGGAAAATGGATGATATAAGTTTAGAGGTAATAAAAGACACAAAGGAAATAATGAATCACCTAATGTGTATATACATTTTAAATGTCTATGTAAAAACGTATTTTTAAGGCAAATAACATTTTGAAAGCAATTCAGCCATATAAATCAGAAGCTTTGAAAAATCTTATCCCCAAAATGGACAGTGGGAGTAGGAGAGTCCATTTTGAAGGCACACTTATTTGTATTCCTAAAGGCAAGGAAGTAGTCGAAATCAAAACGTGGGGCACAGGATATATTTTCAATAAATACTCTTCTACAGTTTAAAATCCCATGATGGCCAGGCGCAATGGCTGACGCCTGTAATCCCAGCACCTTGGGAGGCCGAGGCGGGTGGATCACGAGGTCAAGAGATCGAGACCATCCTGGTCAACATGGTGAAACCCGTCCCTACTAAAAATACAAAAATTAGCTGGGCGTGGTGGCACGTGCCTGTAATCCAGCTACTCAGGAGGCTGAGGCAGGAGAATTGCTTGAACCCGGAGGCAGAGGTCACAGTGAGCTGAGATGGCACCAGTGCACTCCAGCCTGGGTGACAGGGCAAAACTCTGTCTCAAAAAAAAAATGGCAGAAAATTAATTTATCCAATCTCAGAAGGAAAATGGATGATATAAGTTTAGAGGTAATAAAAGACACAAAGGAAATAATGAATCACCTAATGTGTATATACATTTTAAATGTCTATGTAAAAACGTATTTTTAAGGCAAATAACATTTTGAAAGCAATTCAGCCATATAAATCAGAAGCTTTGAAAAATCTTATCCCCAAAATGGACAGTGGGAGTAGGAGAGTCCATTTTGAAGGCACACTTATTTGTATTCCTAAAGGCAAGGAAGTAGTCGAAATCAAAACGTGGGGCACAGGATATATTTTCAATAAATACTCTTCTACAGTTTAAAATCCCATGATGGCCAGGCGCAATGGCTGACGCCTGTAATCCCAGCTACTCAGGAGGCTGAGGCAGGAGAATTGCCTGAACCCAGGAGGCGGAGGTTGCAGTGAGCCAAGATCATGCCATTGCACTCCAGCCTGGATAACAAGAGCGAAACTCCGTCTCAAAAATAAATAAATAACATCCCATGATGGTTAAATAAAAATTTTTGGCCAAGTTTGGTGGCTCAGGCCTATAATTCCAGCAGTTTGAGAGGTTGAGGTGGGTGGAAACCTGAGGTCAGAAGTTTGAGACCAGCCTGGCCAACATGGCGAAACTTCGTTTCTACTAAAAATACAAAAATTAGCTGGGCATGGTGGCGCATGCCTGTAATCCCAGCACCTTGGGAGGCCGAGGCGGGTGGATCACGAGGTCAAGAGATCGAGACCATCCTGGTCAACATGGTGAAACCCGTCCCTACTAAAAATACAAAAATTAGCTGGGCGTGGTGGCACGTGCCTGTAATCCCAGCACTTTGGGAGGCCGAGGCGGGTGGATCACGAGGTCAAGAGATCGAGACCATCCTGGTCCACACGGTGAAACCCGTCTCTACTAAAGATACAAAAATTAGCTGGGCATGGTGGCGCATGCCTGTAATCCCAGCTACTCAGGAGGCTGAGGCAGGAGGTGCCTGAACCCAGGAGGCGGAGGTTGAGGTGAGCCGAGATCGCGCCATTGCACTCCAGCCTGGGTTACAAGACCGAAACTCCGTCTCAAAAAAAAAGAAAAAGAAAGAAATTCTCCCATCCGAACTCACAGATCTGCCCTGAGCGATATCATAGACTCCTTGGGAGTAGCCTTCTCCCAGCTACTCTTCAAATAAGTGCTACTCCAGGAAAAATTCCATTATTTCAAAGAACACTGACCAACTTTTTAAAACAACCATCATGGAAACTATTAAAGATAACGTCAGAGGAGAAAACAAAAGAGAAAAGGCAAATGGCAGCAAAAGGTAATGGAGAGCCTGAGCAATGATGATATACCACAAAGGAGGCGAAAATCAGCATGGCAGGCACAATGACGGTTCCCAAAGATGCCCGTATCCTACCCCTGTAAACCGTGGTACGTGATCCCAGCACTTTGGGAGGCCGAGGCGGGTGGATCACGAGGTCAAGAGATCGAGACCATCCTGGTCCACACGGTGAAACCCCGTCTCTACTAAAGATACAAAAATTAGCTGGGCATGGTGGCGCATGCCTGTAATCCCAGCACTTTGGGAGGCCGAGGCGGGTGGATCATGAGGTCAAGAGATCAAGACCATCCTGGTCAACATGGTGAAACCCCGTCCCTACTAAAAATACAAAAATTAGCTGGGCATGGTGGCGCATGCCTGTAATCCCAGCTACTCAGGAGGCTGAGGCAGGAGGTGCCTGAACCCAGGAGGCAGAGGTTGCAGTGAGCCAAGATCATGCCATTGCACTCCAGCCTGGGTTACAAGACCGAAACTCCGTCTCAAAAATAAATAAATAAATAACATCCCATGATGGTTAAATAAAAATTTTTTGGCCAAGTTTGGTGGCTCAGGCCTATAATTCCAGCAGTTTGAGAGGTTGAGGTGGGTGGAAACCTGAGGTCAGAAGTTTGAGACCAGCCTGGCCAACATGGTAAAACCCCATCTCTACTTAAAACACTAAGAAAAAAAAAAATAGCCAGGTGTGGTTACTGGCACCTGTAATCCCAACTACTCAGGAGGCTGAAATAGGAGAATTGCTTGAGCTCAGGAGACGGAGGTTGCAGTGAGCCAAGATTGCACCATTGCACTCCAGCCTGGGTAACAAGAGGGAAACTCCATCTCAAAAAAATAAATAAGTAAAAATAAAAATAAAATAATTTTATATCCGTAGCATGGAATGTTCCACATCTGTTAAAAAGAATGAAATAATTTATACTTAAATAAGTTTTTTTTAAAAAATGGAGGTGGGGATATTTGGGTCTATCCAGATGAAGTAGCAAGTTCCATCCCAAGGCCTTCCAGGTCCTCACTTACAACACATCAAACAGGCACAGGAACACCTGACAGATTCAAAGGGAAGGTGGATGCCAGGGGCATCATGGCTGTAGAAACTACAGGGTGGTGAGGTCCCTGGATCCCCTTCTTGTCCCTCATAGATCCTGGACAGGGCACTGAAGAAGGCCTTAATCCAGAATGGCCAACACAACACAGACAAAAAAAAAGGTTTCTTGCCCCTAACCAAAGGACCAAGGAAAGGTTGGCCTAAAAATGGAAAACAGAAAACCCAAACACCAACAGAAAATGAACACACACTGCAGGCCCCAACCGCAGGTCAGTTTACCTAATGCCCAGCCATGCCCAGATGTCAGAAAGAAGGTTTCATGGGGCATGCTTGCCCTACACATTTCCATCATGCTCAGAGTCCCCTGACATCCACAAGCAAGCCATTTCAAACACAATGAAACAGGTAGGCTGAAAGTTAAAGGATTAAAATATATATATATGGGGCTGGGCATGATGCCCCACCTATAATCCCAGCACTTTGAGAAACCCACCAGGAGGATAGCTTAAGCCCAGGAGTTTGAGACCAGCCTGGGCAATACGGTGAGACCCCATCCCTAAAAACAAACAAATCAAAACGACATACAAAAGTTAATAATGAAAAACAGGAGTCTATATAAAGTAGACTTCAGAATAAACAAAATTACTGAGGTGAAGAGGTTATTACACAATAAAGAAGGGTCACCCCAGCAAGACCTGGTGAGAGCTAATGTGCATACACCAAACAAGAGCTCAAAATACTGTAAGCAAAAGCTACAGAGCTGAAAACTATGCACATCCACAATCACAGCTGGAGACTTCAACCCCACTCTCAGCGACTGATAGAACTACTTGATATAGAAACTGTTTTTAAAACAAAATGGAGATGAAGTCTCAATATGTTGCCCAGCCTAGTCTTGAACTCCTGGGCTGAACGATCTTCTGGCCTCGGCCTGCCAAAGTTCTGGAATTACAGGTGTGAGCCACAGCACCCAGCTGACATACAAGCTTTTAAAAACCTAGAAGCAAATTCCCCAAAGTGGGGACAATTCTAGTTGTGTTTTACTACACAATTAGAATAGACGTTTTCTAAATTTCTTTTTTCTAAATTTCTTTTTTCACTTTCACATTTAAGTCACTGTGTCTTCTTTTTGCTTCATTCTGTCAAATAACAACACATAATATTACATATGATAATCATTTTAAGATTACGGAATTCATCTATGTGGTGATACATATTTTATGACCCCATAATATGTGTGAGTTGAAAGCCAGAAGCATGACGATTGTGAAGCTGACAGACCCCTGCTGTGGTCTAAACGTTTGTGTCCCCTCTAAATTCATATGTTAAAATCTGGTCAGCAGCAGGGGGCTCATGGGCTCACGCCTGTAATCCCAGCACTTTGGGAGGCTGAGGCGGGTGGATCACGAGGTCAGGAGTTCAAGACCAGACTGGCCAACATGGTGAAACCTGGTCTCTACTGAAAGTTATGAAAATTAGCTGAGCATGGTGGCTTCCGCCTGTAATCCCAGCTACTTGGGAGACAGGTAGGAGAATTGCTTGAACCGGGACCCGGGAGACAGAAGCTGCAGTGAGCCTAGATTATAGGACCTAGAAGGGCAGTGGCAGGGGCGCCCATGAGTTACGGAGCCACTGGGCCAGCTGGAGTGACTGTCTTGAAGTTTCTGTGCTCAGTATTCGAGCTTTTTGACAGCATCTTGTACTAACCTAGATTCACTGAAGTAGAAACAGCATTGCTTATTTAAAAGAGGCACAGACCTCCTTCTTTAGCAGTGAGGAGGTGGGTCTAAGCCTCTGCAGTTTTGCAGGGTGACTGCTGCTAAAGAGTCTAGCTGGTTTTGAGGGTGACTGACAGGGTCTGCTGTTTCTTCTAGTGATGATTAGAAGTCTCAGCAGAGCGACTAGAAATATGATGAGTTTCTAGGCTTCCTGCTTTTTTTTTTTTAAAAGATGGGGTTTACCCTGATGGCCAGGCTGGTCTTGAACTCCTGACCTCAGGTGATCCACCCATCTCGGCCTCTCAAAGTGCTAGGATTACAGGCCTGAGCCACCGCGCCTGGCCAAAAGGTTTTCATCAATTGCAGACTGACCCTACTGGGGATTTGAACCAGCAACCTTGAGTTACAGGCCCCACACCTTATCCAACTGTCAAGCAGACCACTTGGCTTCCTGCCTTTAACCCGACACTGGTCGTGACTCAGGGGCTGCTCATAAGGGAATGAGCTGTGTTGCTCCTCTTGGGTGGGCATGTAGCGAGCAGGGACTGGGAGGTCTTGGTTTGGAGGACAAGGTAAATGTTGGGGGTCAGGTAGACCCAGTGGGTAGGAGACAGAAGCAGACTGTGGACCCGCAGAGGAAGGAGATGCCCGCACTGTTAATGCAGACACAGGTGGGTTGAGAACAGGTGCTGGAGAGCGCAGGTTCCCCGTTCGGAAGGACTGGATCAGCTTGGGAGGAGAGACCCCTTGGAGAACCCCTGTGTGGGGAAGGGGCTTCCATGTTTGAGAGGCAGGAGGGGAGGTAATGCGAGGGGCTGGGTAAAGGGGCCGTTAGCTTCAGGGGAAGCCGAATGACCTGCGGCCGGGGCGGAGTGGAGTTAAAATGGGGATGAAGAACAATAGTTTCTTCTCGCGGGGCAGGGTCGACGCGAGCACATTTTTGGGGAGCCTCTGTGAGGTGCGAAAGGAACTGGGCAGGACTTTCATCTGCCTTTCGGGAAATTTCTTTAAGTTTTTCAAAATTTACGGTCCTTTTTTTTTTTGAGACGGAGTTTCGCTCTTGTCACCCAGGCTGGAGTGCAATGGCGCGATCTCGGCTCACCGCAACCTCTGCCTCCTGGGTTCAGGCAATTCTCCTGCCTCAGCCTCCTGAGTAGCTGGGATTACAGGCACGCGCCACGATGCCCAGCTAATTTTTTGTATTTTAAATAGAGACGGGGTTTCACCATGTTGACCAGGGTGGTCTCGATCTTTTGACCTCGTGATCCACCCGCCTCGGCCTCCCAAAGTGCTGGGATTACAGGCTTGAGCCACCGCGCCTGGCCAAAAGGTTTTCATCAATTGCAGACTGACCCTACTGGGGATTTGAACCAGCAACCTTGAGTTACAGGCCCCACACCTTATCCAACTGTCAAGCAGACCACTTGGCTTCCTGCCTTTAACCCGACACTGGTCGTGACTCCAGGGGCTGCTCATAAGGGAATGAGCTGTGTTGCTCCTCTTGGGTGGGCATGTAGCGTAGCAGGGACTGGGAGGTCTTGGTTTGGAGGACAAGGTAAATGTTGGGGGTCAGGTAGACCCAGTGGGTAGGAGACAGAAGCAGACTGTGGACCCGCAGAGGAAGGAGATGCCCGCACTGTTAATGCAGACACAGGTGGGTTGAGAACAGGTGCTGGAGAGCGCAGGTTCCCCGTTCGGAGGGACTGGATCAGCTTGGGGAGGAGAGACCCCTTGGAGAACCCCTGTGTGGGGAAGGGGCTTCCATGTTTGAGAGGCAGGAGGGGAGGTAATGCGAGGGGCTGGGTAAAGGGGCCGTTAGCTTCAGGGAAGCCGAATGACCTGCGGCCGGGCGGAGTGGAGTTAAAATGGGGATGAAGAACAATAGTTTCTTCTCGCGGGGCAGGGTCGACGCGAGCACATTTTTGGGGAGCCTCTGTGAGGTGCGAAAGGAACTGGGCAGGACTTTCATCTGCCTTTCGGGAAATTTCTTTAAGTTTTTCAAAATTTACGGTCCTTTTTTTTTTTGAGACGGAGTTTCGCTCTTGTCACCCAGGCTGGAGTGCAATGGCGCGATCTCGGCTCACCGCAACCTCTGCCTCCTGGGTTCAGGCAATTCTCCTGCCTCAGCCTCCTGAGTAGCTGGGATTACAGGCACGCGCCACCATGCCCAGCTAATTTTTGTATTTTAAATAGAGACGGGGTTTCACCATGTTGACCAGGGTGGTCTCGATCTTTTGACCTCGTGATCCACCCGCCTCGGCCTCCCAAAGTGCTGGGATTACAGGCTTGAGCCCCCGCGCCCGGCCCAAAATTTACGGTCTTAAGGGCAGCCTTGTCAAGGCCTGCAGTGAGGCAAGTAATCCGGCTACGGGAAGCCCGGCCGGGTCTGGGTGGCGCCCCCAGGAAGGCTCTTCCCGG